>SJYC01079282.1:0-66019 GCA_006408675.1 Madoqua kirkii | reverse complement strand
AATAAAGTCTGACACTGTTTCCACTGTTTCCTCATCTATTTCCCATGAAGTGATGGGACTGGAATGCCATGATCTTCGTTTTCTGAATCTTGAGCTTTAGGCCAACTTTTTCACTCTCCTCTTTCACTTTCATCAAGAGGCTTTTTAGTTCCTCTTCACTTTCTGCCATAAGGGTGGTGTCATCTGCATATCTGAGGTTATTGATATTTCTCCCAGAAATCTTGATTCCAGCTTGTGTTTCTTCCATTCCAGCATTTTTCATGATGTACTCTGCATAGAAGTTAAATAAGCAAGGTGACAATATACAGCCTTGACGTACTCCTTTTCCTATTTGGAACCAGTCTGTTGTTCCATGTCCAGTTCTAACTGTTGCTTCCTGACCTGCATACAGGTTTCTCAAGAGGCAGGTCAGGTGATCTGGTATTCCTATTTCTCTCAGAAGTTTCTGTCAGACCTCTCCCCCATGACCCACCCGTCTTGGGTGGCCCCACACGGCTTGGCTTATTTTCATTGAGTTAGACAAGGCTGTGGTGCATACTAAGGTAGTAATGCAGTAAGGTACTGTAATACCAGCATTACACAAAGTTCAGACTCTCAGTCAGAATTTGAGACATTTGAGAAATCCTCCCTAAATTAAAAAGTTGGTGAACTTATCTAATCTGCCTCTCTTTCCCTGAGATGTCGTGAATACACTGAAATTGGCTTGGATTCTCTTGGTCCATGGTTTTTTAATTTTTCTAAATATGAATGTACATATAGTAATCAAGTAATGAGTTACTAGAGGCAGAATTTTTTGAATGAATAGTCACTGATATTTGTTCCCAAAATCTGGATAAAATTAAGCTTCTGGGTTGGGTTCTTGCTATAGGCTTGATTTCTCTGACCCAGTGCTGATGACCTCCTAATAAAAGCTCCCTTCTGTGTTCTAGTAGTTTGGTCATCAGGAAACGTAGGAATTCTAGTCATTTCTATCTTGAGATTGAAAACTCAGTTTTTCAAAAAAAGGCTTCACTTTAAGATTTAAATTTTCCCCCGAAGCTGAGTGGTTTGACATGGGGAGCTGCCCTCAACATTCTTCTCTGCAAGCAAGTTGTCTCTTTAATATTTGATTAACAAGATAGGCAATTGGTAGAGCAGAGCAGGATACATATTAAAGACAGCATCATCCCTAAATTTACACCCATGTGATTTAGACACACACAGATACATGCACACATGCACAGGACTTCATAGATGCAGAAGGACACATCTGTTTTGTCCTAATGGCAGAGTATCACCTGTGATCTAATCCATCTCACAGAAAGAGGCTCTTGTTGTAATGACATTGTTTGTGAACACTATATTCACTGTGGAACTACAAAAGTTAATCTCCAATTTCTCTTACTGCCAATTCCCAAATTGTGTATCCTTTAGCAAAAGAAAACTCAGGGGACATTTTTCTCCCCCTGAGATTCCTGTTTGCACCTTAGCATGTGTCTGATAATTGCTTGTCTTCTTGAGATGACATATATCAAGTACACAGTCTCTCAGCACCCCCTTTGTCATAAAATACCAGAAATTGGTGCCTGTGACTCATGTCTGGCAAGCCTGAGATTATTTTCCCTCATATTTACAGCCTTGTCCACAGAGACTTGGGAGTGGTTCTGCTGTGCTGAGAGGGTCTCCAAGGAGAGCGTCAGCTGTGATATATCCCCAAGACCACTTGGGGTTTTGCTGGCATTGGCTGATGGATACTCCTCATGGTCAGCTTCTAGTTGTATAAGAATGTGCCACCTTTCACCTAAAGGACTTGTAGAAACATCTAGAAGCACTCTTTACCTCATATATATATATATATATATGCCGGCTAATGTCCACATTCTTAATTTTCTCTGCATATCAAGCTGTCCTGCCCATCAGGAAGTCTTTCAAGCCAAACACAAGCATTTCCTGTTCATTGAATGTCTCATATGCTTTAAGTTGTGTTAGTTATCTATTGCTGCAGAACAAAGTACTCACCGGAATTTATAGCTTAAAACGATAGCCATTGTGTTTGCTTTCAATTCTGTGGATCTGAAGCCTGAACAGAGTATGAAGGAGGTAGGTTCTGCTTCATATGGCACTGGCTGAGGCAGTCGGCTGTGCTGCAGACTGGTGGGCACTCCTCTACCAGGATCCCACAGCTGGTTCCTTGGTGCCGTCAGTTGGCCTCCTGATTTTCTTGAACGTGGCCTCTTCGTGTGTTCTGCTTGGACTTTCTCACAGCACGGGGGGTCTCAGGAAGTAGGATTTCTTAAATGGTTACTGACTTCAGCCAGAATGCAAAAGCAGTAGCTTCAGCATGTTCAGTAGTAGATTTAGACTTGGAACTGGCACAGTCTAATGATTAAAGCAAGTCCCTGGGAAAGATCAGATTCTGGAGGAAGTGGGGCTACCAGGAGATATGGTACACCAGAGGTCCCCAAAGCTTTATTTGATTCCTTCTCCCTGGATAGGCTATGCCAGTTTCTCTGAAAGCTTATACTCTACCCAAATATAAAAAATGGCCTCGCATAGTCCTTCCAGAACTCAAATTCTATAATACAGGTTGGTACTGTGGATCAGTAACTGCTCCAAAAGGAGCAGGTGTTTACAAGGCAATACTACTTCCAAGCTTAAAAATTATTTGAAAGACCAATGTGTTATAAACCAAATGTATACAATTCTCCGTCTCCTTGGTATATTATTATATACCTATACACTCTTTAAAATTCACAACATACTGATGAAAAGATTATAAACATATAAGAATAGTAGGAAGAGAAATAAAGATATCATTGTAATTTGAAAAATAATAACTATAGAACCAAATATAAAGGATTCATCTTCACAAAACTAGATTTTAAACATTTAATATTTGATATCTCAATACTAAAAGCAATTAAATCATTAATGATATTCATTCCATTATTATTGCTGCTTTCCATACAAAGGTAGTAACTAATTAATTTGTGCTAAATATGGTTATTATGGATATTACTTATGGGTATTACTTATTTGCAGATTTTCAAGATAAATTTGTGCCATGATAAGATAATTTCTGTAAACTGCTTCTATTCATTGAAGATTTTTGAAATGAATATGGAAGAGGAAAAATTCATGCTTCCCCTGGAGATCTAAGCCTATTGACACGAGAAGCACCAAGATTATTTTGCTTCCTGTGCACTAATGTCTGCTTTAGTGCAGTCCTTCTGATCTGCCTAAAATGAAGCATTCTGATACACATATAAGGTCCTTTGGGATTTAAGAAAAACTCACAGTGGGAAAGAACATTAAAAGATCAAGGCTTGTGTCAAGTAACAGAGAAATTCAATTTTTTTTTGACATCTCAATTTTGCCTTGGGGACATTTTGGGGGGCATAATTCTTCCTTTAGAGGGACTATATTCCATCCTTAGCATGTTTCCCTGCTAAGGAGGATGGTTAGCATCCTCCTAGTGTATGATGCTTTATCTTCTCCAGTCATTTTGAAAGCCAGAATCTCACCATGTACTCTCTGGGCAGGAATAACATTTTGGGATTGAGAACCATGAGAGACACTTCAGATGATGCTCCTTAAAACGAAGACAAAAAAAAAAAAAACACAATGTACCTTCTGATTACCTGTTTATTACTATCTTGGTCAAGCAACATCCAGTATCATGCTCTCCGCTCTCCAAAATATAAAGCACCCTAGTGCTAGGGAGCACAGCAACTTGAAGACTGTGGCTAAGTTTGTGCTTGTGTCCTAGAAGTGAATAAAGCCAAGAAGGAAAACTTAGCCCTAAGTTTCTTGGGGTTGCTGCAAGACCATTACTCTCATCCCGGGAGAGTGTGAGTCCCTGTGGGATGGTTGGGTGAGGACAATGGTTCTGGGTCTCTCCACACACTCAATTGCTCTCCTGTGAATGGAAAGTACACAGGGCAGGGCCTCTACTTCTAACCTGTTATAAAGTCCACTTGGCCTACTAGCAGACATGTAGAACTAGGGCCGTTTTTTCTCAAAAGGGTTTGACACTGACATGCCACCATCTAGGGAAACGCCTACCAGAAAATAGAACATTATGAGCATGTTATATGCTGGAAAAAGATGGAGACAGAAGTTGGGTGAGGTTAATCATTTAACACAATGAAAACTCAAATCACAACATTTTGCTTGTTTAAAGTTTAACTGCTTTGTATCATTTTCTTTTCTTTAAGTATTTCTTTATTTGACTGTATCAGGTCTTAGTTGAGGCACGCAGGAATCTTTCATGCAGCATACAGGCTCTTTATTGTGGTGTACCGGTTTCTCTCTCTAGTTGTGGCCCATGGTCTTTAGAGCTTTTAGGCAAGAGTTTCCTTGAACATGTGGGATTTTATTGCCCTCATCAGGGATCAAACCTATGTACCCTCGCTCGAAAGGCAGATTCTTAACCAGTGGATCATCAGTGAGTTCCTCTATTATTTTTCTTTTCAACCCTGACCTCCTGCTTCACTTTTGCATTCAACAGTTATTCATGTTCACATTTTTTAAAAGAAAATGATGAAAGTTACCTTTTATTTCATTTATGTAAGATTTATCCCATCCTACCACATCAGAAGTAGATAAGTAACCCAAGGTTGCATGTTTGCTAGGAAATCACTGGTAGCATGTTTTAAAGTGAAAAGAGCCATCCAAGCCAACCCCCAAGACCCTCTCTCAAAAGAGGCATTTATTTCCCACCTTAATATTAATCTTCATAACCATACTATTATAAAGATATTTTTATTTTATTTTTCTTTACACTTAATTTTATAACAGGTGTGGATAACACTCAGGGTATTTGAATCCAATCAGGCTGAATCCAAAGCCTGTGTCTTTAATCTGCACATTCTGCTGTCCTCTTCTCTATTGGATAAGCTCCCAAATCATCTAAGGGCTCAGTGGTAAAGAATCTGCCTGTAATGCAGGAGATGCAGGATACTCATTTTCAATCCCTGGGTCAAAAAGATCCCCTGGAGGAAGGCATAGCAATCCACTCCAGTATTCTTGCCTGAAGAGTCCCATGGACAGTGGAGCCTGACCAGCTACAGTCCATAGCTTTGCAAGGAGTCAGACATGATTGAAGCAACTTAGCACACATGTACCATCATCTAAACTGGTCCTGATAAGGTACTCAGTATGGGAGAAAATAGACACAAACATCAGACAGAAGAGACTATACAAAACAAAATGTTATAATCCTGAATTTGAATTGAAAGTATGAATTCAAGGTACATTTTTACCTCATAAACAAAAATCTTAGCTTTATTCACAGAAATGTTCTCAAATCCATTCCCTGGACTGTTGTCTTGAAATAGCATTGCCAACCCAAAGGACCAGGGCCTTACGGAGACATGGCTGATTCCAAGACTAGGGCAGGAAATGTACAAGTTAAGCCTGAAACATTTTTTCATACCAGAATGCAAGAAAGCTGTCAATTACTAGGGTCATGTCAAGACGGCTAGGAGCCAACTCACACAGGCTCCCACTGGCCAAGGAAAAGAGGACTTGAACTTCAAAATGGATAGACATTGCATAACTGTTGTGACTATTTATAGCTTTATCAGTTAGATCTCTATCCCAAGAGACTACAGTTCAGTTTATTTCTTAGATTTCCTTATATGCTAAGTCTTTTTTTAAAACACAATTTTTCTTATTCTTACAATTTATCCATTGAAAAACTCAGGCCACTTGATCTGTAGTCTCTTGCAGCTTGGGTTTCATTGATTCAAACTCAAAATCCAGGTTAGAGTGTCTCTTTGTCCTGTATATTTCTTGGAAAGTGGCAACTATATCAGAGGTTCAGTTAAACTTGGAGTCGAATCTTTTAAATAAGACTACCATGTTGTTAGTGATGGTATTTCATTTCATCACGATGTATATGAACATCATTAAGGTAAGTTTCTTCTCATTTATTCTTTACTTAACCAGCAGTACAGCTCATTAGGAAAGATAAACGCTAAATCTATTTCCCAATTTCCAACCTAGCAAATTGATTCTTCACCATCCTCAGGGACTCATCAATTATATTTCATAATGTGATTATGAATTCATGGATTTAAATATATTTGAATATGTAATGTGCTGTAATTATATCTAAAAATAGTTAAAGCAATTTGTCAGTTCATATTGGTATTTCCAATTTAGATTTAGGACTACTGGTTTTCACTTTACCTTCATTACAGTAGGTCTGAATTTCCTTTCTTCCACAGTGAAAGTCTGGCATTCAAAAACACAGGAAGTAATAGAATTAGAATATCTCATAATTGCTAATTTGCTACTTCATATTACATGGACCATAAACTCAGAATAACAATGTTGTCTATTGGTATTGATTATAATTACTAATTACCAGAAACAGTTGATTTTTTAAAAATACGTATCTCCTTTTTCAATAATTTTTAAAATGGTCATATCAGATCTACATTGTCAGATGACATACCTATTATATATCTAAATACTCACTTTTAACCCTCATTTATTCTTCTTCTGCTGCTGCTGCTAAGTTGCTTCAGTCTTATCCGACTCTTAGCGAGCGACCCCATGGACTACAGCCCACCAGACTCCTCCGCCCATGGGATTTTCCAGGCAAGAGTACCGGAGTGGGCTGCCATTGCCTTCTCCATTTATTCCTCTATAAGTAATTAAAAATTTAATGTTCACCACTATTAATTGCTCTCTAAATAGTTTGGTTTTCTGGGGCTCTTTCTCTAGTAGAGTCCTCAGAAATATATTCCCTGGGTTCTTGTAGATTCATTATACTCTTTTTTCCCCTTAGTATCTTTAATATGCTAGTTTGTGTTTCTTCTGGCATTGTTGTCAACAAGTCTGATGATAGCCTGATTTACTTTTCTTACAAATCATAGGCTCTTTTTACCTAGATGCTTTTTAAGTTCAGTCATTTTTCTAGAAATATCTTTATGTTGGTCATTTTGGATCAATATTTGTAGATACCCAGTGTTTCAAAATATAGATTAAAATCATTTTATTTAAACCTAGGAAAAATTTATTAAATTATAGTTTTAACTATTTGTTTTTCTCACTTTGGTTCCTCCTTTAAGGATTCCTATTATTTCTGTGTTGGATCTCATTTGTCTACATTCAACAGTGTCACTTTTCAATCTTTTTTTTTTTACATCTTTAGTCATTACTTTTTAATTTCTTTGTACCCCTTAGTCCTCTGTGGTTAAATGTGCGTCTTTCTCTTTGTTTAGTAATGATGGATGCCACCTCTCCTCAGAATTGCTCTCAAGTTTACCTGCTGCACTTTGCAGTGAGTACCTGCAGACTCTTCTGGGTCCTTCTACCTGCAAGGCTATCAGATGTTCCACTGTTTCCCTCAGCTTTCTTCCGCATGGACATAAAAACAGCTAGGTATTTTAGCTGTTTATGGTTTGAGGACTTCAGAACAAGCACCTGGTTATGTACTTTCATTGTAAATGTCCATAGATTGTAGTTTTCCTATCAAGTTTTACTATCCAATTTTTCTGCCTCTTCCTACTTGAGAATTTGGGAACATTAAAAAACTTATTTCCAGTACTGCCCATATTACCACAGAATCTCTTTGATTTCTGTCTTCTTTTCTTTGAAAACGTTCTTTTAAGACAAGAATCTGGCCTAGAGATGTTCTTTGCTATTGAACTGGCCATGGATTTTACTTTTACCATGCATAGAGCTAGTCCTTTACCAGGCATGGAGCTAAGAAATTACATAATAAATTAAAGTTGAGCATGATCAACTCTAAATCCAATGAATGATTAATAAGAAATAGTATACATACCATACAAAACAATCAGCAAAATGCATATTATGAAAAAATTCTACAGGACAGTGATTCAAGCTCTTGTCTTTTAATAGCATGCTTTTAAATTACTTAGTGGGACAGTTTATTATAAAACACAAAAAGCAAACAAACAAAAAATAAAGAGAGATCAGCATGGGGAAAATCTATAAATTAGAATTAAAGGACACCAATCATGATGTATTCATCCTATGTTTATCCTGATTCAAACAGACATTTGCCACATGATATTCCTGAGACAATCAGAAATTTGAAAATTCAAAAGCATCATTTAGTAGTGATGATTAAAATATTTATGATGATGAAGTTTAAAGGACTAAAACTCATAGGTGACAAATAGTTGTTTTAGAGGGGAAAAACAGTGACTTTCATATATGTTGATTGGTTATCATGTGCCAGGCATTATACTAAGCAATGTATGTATGTTGCTACATTGAATCCCCAAGACTCTGGGGTAGGGTTACATCAACACACGTTACGCATAAGAAGAAACTGATTTTCCAAGTTTCTAACTAACTTGCCCAAGCTCACAAAAATTAGTATATGAAAAGTGGAGATTTAAACTCAAGTGTGTTTCTTTAAGGCTCTACCAATGATCCTCTTTTACAAATTGTAAAGGGTGGGCGGCAAGGGGGCGGGGGGAGTGAAATTAACAAAAGCCAGTAATGTACGTGTCTCAAGTAAGTGTAGCTCATAAACTGATCTTATCATCTGCACTGTAAACAGCTATCTGAGAGTTCAGGAACCTGGTTCCTTGACTTGCCACAAAGTCCCTTCGCCCAATTTCCCAGAACAATGTCCCGTCATCTTTTGGAAAAGTGTTCCATCACCCTTTCTTTAATATGTGTTGTCTGGAAACTGTAAATTAAGTCGTTCTATGCTCTCTTAGCAAGGAGTTGAGTCGCTGCCCTCAGTTAGCCTAGTGGAATGGCTTCCTGGAAATTTGAAACCTGAATGGATTGATGCCAGGACAAAAAATTGTTGTTTATGGATTTTGTCAAATGAACTCTAAGAAGGTAACCAAGTTGTTGGCACCTGCCACTCAGACCCCTGGAATTGCCCTGTGCCCTGTTCATGTTCAAGGTTTGGATTTACAGATTATGGTTCATTCTGTAAGGTATGATGTACACCCTTTGTACATTCGGTGATACTTCTGTACCCATTTTGCAATTATTAGCCAGAGATAACATCTGTAGTCTATTAAAGGAAACAAATTTCAATGACATTTGTTATAGCATGGCAAGGAAGACTTCATTCAAAGTGATAGGGATGTCACAATGGGTGCAAAGACCACTGCAATAGGGTCTTACAGTGAGGGAGACAGGTTGGAATCAACTCCAAATACGATAAGGAAAAGTGGGGATTTATATCCAAGGAGCATGGAGGGAGTTGGTGAATAGAAAATTACTAAGAGCATCAGAGATAAGTGGGGTTCTGGCTAACCTGACCTAAGAAGATTCTTGCTGTGGACAGGCTGGGGTGAGTGAACATTACCTGGGACATGGTGAGGGATGAGGGACCTCATCAAACATTGAGAGTGATCAGATATGAAGGATGGGAGGATTCTAGTTAAATGGATGATTCTTACTAAAATTGGATGATGCACATAATCCAAAAGTTATGCTTAGCTGAAAAAGAGTTCAGGGATGCTGAGTAGAGTTTGGTCAATAAGAGACCCTCATTGTCTACTAACAAAATAAATTGGCAAATAATCTCCTTTTCAAAACTTTAGTCAGGTTCCTCTGCATTCCCTAGGCCCTGACCTTGGCATCTGGCCTTGCCTGGCCTGCATTGCCCAGTGTGGCCAAAATCTTGCCAAGTCAGTTTATGGAGAATCTTTCGCCCAGACACCAAATCTGATCATCATTGACATCTGATCAAATTCCTCATCTCCTCCTTTGATATCTAAGCTATCGACCTTCCTTCCAGAAAAGTTCTCTTAGGTTTGCTTAACCAGAGCCCCCAACTCCTGCTGTTTCTGTTAGTAATGTTTCATCTAATGACCACTCCCCATCCTGGGCTATCAGTTCAGTTCAGTTCATTTCAGTCACTCAGTCATGTCCGACTCTTTGCGAGCCCTTGAATTGCAGCATGCCAGGCCTCCCTGTCCAGCACCATCTCCCAGAGTTCACTCAGACTCACGTCCATCGAGTCAGTGATGCCATCCAGCCATCTCATACTCTGTTGTCCCCTTCTCCTCCTGCCCCCAATTCCTTCCAGCTTCAGAGCCTTTTCCAATGAGTCAACTCTTCACATGAGCTGGCCAGAGTACTGGAGTTTCAGCTTTAGCATCACTCCTTCCAAAGAAATCCTAGGGCTGATCCTGGGCTATACTAAGGTCTTTTTTTCCACTTTTGCAATAGTTCCTGAATAAAATCTGTTTTTGCCACTCTAACTACTGCCTGGTTCTAGTTTTTCTTTAACAAAATACAGTGATTATGTTGGTTGTTTCAAAATGAGAACATAGGGTATTGTATATGGTTTTCTCCTCTCTTTATTTAAGTGGTATTTCACTTCCCTGCTTCATGTGCAGGGGGCATATCTTCCACATCTTTCCTTATCCCTATTACTCTTCTGCCTTCCCTGTTAGGAGGTAAGAAGCTCTGTCACTCAACAGTCACCTTATGATTTAACATTTTCCTTCATGTATATATTTATCAAAGACTAAAAGATTAAGCTAAGGCACTTTATAGAATCCAGTAATCTTTTGCAAATCAAAGGTGCAGGCTGTACACCCTTGGTGCCCCAAAAGCTCTGAGCTATTGCAACATCAAATAGGCTTTAGGTTATTTTAAACAGACTCCTTCCTGGGTCTTAACTTTTTGGTTTGTTTCTAAGGGAAGGGCAATTTAACAGCTGACTGATTTAGAAAGGGAATAAAATAATGCTACAGAATATCTGAAAACATCCAGCAGAAGGCAACCCTAGTGCTGAAGCTAAGGGGAGAACCTTTGGAAATGGAGAGATTAAAGTGAATCGACTTCCAAAAAGAGTGGTTCTTACAAAATGGTGAAGCAGGCATGATTCTCAGTTTCTAACTCACACAAGCAAGACATTGCTTCTTCTTTTCATCAGTTACATCAGTCCTCATGTATCTGATGAAAATCTACCTTCATAGTAATTGAGGTCCATTCTTACTACCTTTCCATGGGGCTTAGAATCCTGATGCCTTCCTCAGTCCCTGCAAATGAGGAAAGAGCATCTGAACTTCAACATATCTTAGTTTCCTCTGGCATCAGCATTATGAAAGCTTTTCAGCAGACAATTAAACACCGGAACTTTTATTGTGGGCCATTGTGAAGAGAGAGCAAATTAGCCTATATGGGGTGTTTAGGCTCTCTGGCTCCACGTTTGTAAATAATGACTATGTGATAGCTGAGACCATTTACAGCACTGTGCATGCAGGTCACGAGGTACTCGCTTGGTCACCACTACTTTGTGTGGTACGGATATGTGAGCTCCACCCAAAAAACAGTGAGAATTATTGCTGCATCACAGCTGTGCCTATTGATCAGCCAGTAGCAGAAAGAATATAGCATGTCTGCTGTTACGGCTGCTGTGTGAACCGGAGAGAATACCGTTACGTTTGCGCTGTCAACCAGGAGAGAGGCTGTGTGCAGTTATGTTGTGTTATGTCATTTATGCTGCTACGGAGGCTGTGCCAGCCAGGAGAGAATAAATGTGTCTGCAGTTCCTATGGCTCCTCGCGACTTCTTTCAGCCACTTAACTCATGCATTGTCTAACTTGAGTTCAGTGAACAGTGCAGACAGTGTGAACAGCAAGACAACTGGCTCTGTGAACAGGATGAGAAGCAATACAGCTATTGTAAAGAGGGCTCTTTGCTGAGCCTGGGAACCCCATTCTTAGTGCTCCTGACTCCCTGAGACCACCATAGGATCTCACCTTCTCTCCCAAGAGATGCAGAAGAAGTTGTAAATGCTGCTGATATTGTAGAATTCCTAGGCCCGTCTCTGCTTCTCAGCTGATCCTCTCTCCCTTGCCCATTCAGAATGTCTTGCATGCATTATCTCCTCTGCAGCTGAGGCTTATGTACAAGATAGGCTGCCAAAGGCTGCCTCTCTTTCAGGCCAAAATCCTCATGGCAATTTCAAAGCCTTGATATGTGCTAGAAATATGGAGCAGATACTTGAGGAAAATAGAATAGATATTTAAAGTCAAATTGATGCCTCCAATTTCTCAGCATTTGTTCAGAGATATATGTGACTAATAAACTAGGCTTTTTGTTGTTGTTGTTGTTTGTTTTTTGATGGAAAACATCCATTTCCCCTGTTCTAGTTCCTGCATAAGCCACAGAATGCTTGGTCTATTGAAACTACAGTAGCCTTCCTCTGCATCCCTAGGGGATCCCTGAGGTTTCTGCCTGCTCCAGAATCCCTGTTATGGAAGGCTGATGTAAGGCCAGGGCTGCCCTAGATGAAAAGAAGGACTGAAAGGTGAGTGTCCAGATTAGTGTGATAATGAGAGTACTTACTCAGTTCTGTTAACTTAGTTTGGTTAGCTAAGTATAAAATTTAGATCCAAAGCACAATGTGTTAGTTAATCTATAGATCATTGTGGAATTCAGTGGCCTCCTTTTCAAGGAAGCTACAAAGCCTCCATAACATCCAGCACCTCTGCAGTTTCATACTTTGTAACAATGGGCCTTTCAAGTACCCAGAGCATCACTGCTTAGATGAAGAACACACAGCTCACCGCCATTCTGCTTTGATTCAGGAAAACCTGAATAGGAGGTTCTCAGATATAATTTCAATGAAATCTAGCAAGATGATGCCTCATGTGCTTTGGAAATGTAAAGAGAAGATCATCACTGCAGTTCATTTTTCCTGATCAGACACTGAGGTAATTAAAACCTAAAGATGCTATGGAGAAAATCAACCTCTGAGGTTCTTGAGTCTCTATTTTGAGCCTCTAAGATGTTGCTTGGAATGTAAACTTTCTGACTGCCAGTGCCTGCATTTCAAAGACCCCCACTGAAGTCCTGTGATGAATAAAGAAGACAGGGAATATGGAATCTCAAATGCAAACCTGGCTTTGAAGAACTCTTGGACAAATGTTTCACTCAAAAGTGTTGAATCAGAATTTTCTCTCTCTCTCTCTCTCTCTTTTTTTTCCCCCTAGATTGTGAGTTGAGTTACCTGCTCAATATGTTATACACATTTGAAAAGCAATTTGAAAGCAATATTGCAAAATGCTGTAAGCCAACACTCTTGTAGTCTCTAAAATTCAATTTCATGTCCAGAAGCTGTAAAGTAGAACTTCAGTGGGTCCAGTCTGATATAAAAATATTAAATTAATAGAGTTCCCCAAATTGCCAGGATATGCCACCAGTCAATATAGTAGATTCATATTTAAATTGTTTGTGAATTCAACTAAAATTACACACTAACTAAACCCAAGGGCAGTAGAGAACACCCCAGCAGGTTTGCTGTGTTCCTATCCTACCCTGAGTGCCTCTGCCCCAGGAAGAGCAGGCTAAATGAAAAGCGGATTCGTTGTAGTAAAGAAGCCAATTCTGGCTCCTCGTTGGAAGTTTCTTTGACTTGGTTTCCATTGCGTTTGTTATTACAATTATACATAATGGCCTGCCTCAAAAGACCCTGCCCCTCTGCCTGACTGCAAACTGAAGTGCTTTTGTTCAACTCATAGAGAGGTAATTTGACCCTGCCCACCTATGAATAGAAGAGATTAACATATCCTTTCCAAAGGCTGACCCTTCCCAGAGATGTTTTGCTAGACTGAAGACACTTTGTACTTACCTTTCTCACTGACACTACCTCTGTGTTCTGCCTTTTGACTTGAGTTCTCACTACTTCTCTTTCTCTCTGACTCTATAAAACAATCTGGCATCCAGATCCAGACAAGATGGTTACTTTGAGACGTTAGTCTTCTTGGTCATCTTCTTGGTCAGCTGGCTTTCTGAATAGTCGTACTTTGCCTCAACATCCTGTCCCTTTGATTTAGTGGCCTCTTGTGAAGCAAGCAGAGTAAGCTTGGATTTGATTGCAAATTTATTGCTTATACTTCTCACTCCCCCTGAATCTTGCATGAAATGAGCACACTTCCAGGTTAAAGGTGAATCTTAAATTTCATAGGAGATCAGAACATGCCATTCTGAAATGCTTCACTTTGGCATAATGGTTATCTGGTGCTGGAGACAATTGAAAAATAGCAGACACCACAGGTCTCTGCCCTACTCACCATTTGCACAAAATCAGGCTTAGAGAGATTTACTTCATCAGAGAATCTTAATAGCTCAGAGAGAGCAGTAGAGGACTCCAGGTGACAAAACTAAACAAACAACTGTTTCATTATTCCCCTCATATATTTACTTTTCTATGTCTGCCACCCCTAAAAGCTGGATACCCTTTTCCTGTGTCTTTTCATATCTGTACAAATATGTTCTTTTATGTAAGTCCAAGTTTGAATCAATCCTTTGAGTTACTCATCACTGAGTGCTCACATCTAAGTGTAATGCACAAATTCATAAATTCTGTTTGCTTCTCAATCTTTCATCTTTCTTTGTCAATCTAATTAACAAGGCCCCAGCTAAAAAGATAAGGCAAATGTTCTTTTTCTTTCCTTATAATTTTAAAATGTATGGTTTCAGTTTAATTGATATTCAAAGTAAGATGCTGACTGTATCCATATGAGGTAAGAAAGCCACTGTAAAACTGTGTTGTGATCTGTGCATATGTTGGAAAAGAATTTCCAAACATGAGGCAAAATGAGAGAGGAATGTAGTTTATTAGACTGGAGGATGCAGTTAGAACAGGGGGGTTGGCTCAGGGGAGAGTTGAACACTTTCACAGGCTAATGGCAAATTTTTATAGCCTCAAGGAAGAAAATTCCTACTGGAATGGTGGCATTAGGTGATTGGTTAGGATGCTATAGGGTGGATAATATGTTGAGTATTTTACTTAATATGGGGTCAGGAAACTGGCCAGTTTGGATCCTGAGGCTCATGGCAGCAATTGCTGTGAGAGGTGGTCAGTTCCAGAGATTTTTATCCTGTGACCTCGGTATAAGGCTCCCACCTGTGATCTTGATGTAGGGCTCCACAAATCGGTAGAGAAAGTTTATCCTTCAGGCTTAACTTCCAAATTGTCCTTTTCCCGAGAAGTTGATCTTCTTGTGTAGTATGGCTTACATATGATTTTCCCTTATGCAGACTCTAAGCATGGATGGTGTGTGTGTGTGCTCATGTGTGGTATACGTGTCACACGTGCATGTGTGTATATGTGTGTGTGTATATGTGTAAATTCTAGAATGAAATTTCATTATCTACTGAGTCTAATAAAAGTTTCTACCTAGAGTAGGATCACATACTACATGAGAGCTCTACTTTCACATCATTAGAAATCCAGGGACCCACAACCTTGCTCTCCTTTTCAGCTGCGAGAAAATCCTTCCTTTCTTAGATGTCTGCACACATTTCAGGATTCAGCAAGCTCTGCTCTGGCCTTCCTAATATCTGATTTGTAAGGTGGTAAAATTCCTCTCACTTAATTATCACTAAAATGTGGCTTATCTCACTCTTGTACTCCATGGTAATTAATTTGACTGAAACTCATTTATCAGGTGGAAGTTGAACTGTGCAGATACCTATAACCTGAATCTCCTTTCCTGTCCTAAATCATCCAAGTGCCAAGGGGTACATTCTCTGCTGCTTCCTCAGGTCAAAAATACATCATCTTTTATTAAGGAAATAATCTTCGCAACAGCTCCATGACCCTGGCCTGGAGGGCATAATTATCTTAATGGCCTTTTGACTGAGCATCAGTCACCCATTGTTAAAAATGTGGTTAATGTGTAACAGGAGAGCCCACCCACCCTGCCTTGGACAGCAAAAGATAATTAAAAGAGGGAGTTCTCTTGCAATAAAACTCAAGGAAGAGATGTGAGCTTTCTGCATAATAATGAGGAAAAAACATGATAATAAAAATAAACCTCTGCTAAGCAAAGGTTAATTGGGGGAACAACAGAAAGACTGACTGTGTCTGAAGTTATCTGTGTTGAGGCAGTGGTCTGTCTCCTCTGAAGTCCCTGACCTCTGTGCTGGCATTAGGCTCTGTGTTTCAGGCAAGTGCCAGGTTTTCATTAGGACTACTGAACGGCCATGTGCTGCTCTCTGCTCCCCAACCGAGGAATGGTCCACAGAGCTGGATAAGGATGTCAAGAAAAGCAACAATAATGCCCTACTGATGCCCCAGAAAAAAATAATGGGGCTTGAATTTTCCCTTGGGGAAGAATTGGGGAGTGTGGGGAGGGGAGAGGATGGGGGAAGGACGTGTTGACTTAAAAATTACACGGCATGAGAGGTATGAGTTAAGATTTATTTGGGGCAAAATGAGGTCTACAGCCTGGGAGGCAGCACCTCAGTGGCTCTGAGAAACTGCTCCAAAGAGGTATGGGGGAAAGTCAATATACGTGGCTTTAGTGAATGGGGGAGGGGGAGGGTCATGCAATCAAGCACTTACCTTTACAAAAGGATTTCTGCTGTCACCCTGAAGGGATTTAGGGCTTTTCTAGATGTGAGGAGATGCAAGGACTGGGCTAATAAAATCGGTTCCTGAAAATATCTATCTGAAGACTGATTCTACCAGTTTTCCTGGAGCATGGAGTGCCTCATTCATGTCCTCCACTCTGAACTTCCTGCAGGGTGTGTTGGAGGTCTACAACTGAAGCAGCAAATGCCCTTGGCAAGTGCCAATTCATAGCTGACAGATGTGAGTCTCCACCAGATGTGCTGCATAAAGTGATGCTGGGGAACATGTTTGCACAGCTGGGCAAAGGAGCTTGGACTATGCATGATATGAGTTTACTGGGTCAATTTTCAATGAAATTCCATGCGGAAGAAGCCCCGGAACAGTGGCCTGTAATCCCCCAGAGACCTATAGAGAAGGCTTAGAGAAAGCAGTGTTGAAAGAAAAATCCGTAGTTAGCTGTACCCTGGTAGAGCTGATGGAAGCTCTCAGGCCTTCACTGGATTCTGTGGTGGCTGCTCCCAAACCACGGTCAGGTGACAGGTCAGGGAGGTAGCCTTGTTCCATGCCACCAAGTACCAACAGCTCAGGCTACTTATGTGGAATGCACTTGGATGTTTGGGAAGGAGGAGAAGTTGGAGGGGAAACTGAATACAAGACAGTGAAAGGATTTAGAGGCTAGCAGGTTAGGAAGCATTCTCCAGAGCCACGGGAAACTTGGGCTAAAGATTAGGGATGAAATAACTATTCGTTGCATGATGGTTCTCATTTCTGGGCTTTCCTGGTAGCTCAGCTGATAAAGAATCTGCTTGTAATGCGGGAGACCTGGCTTCTATCCCTGGGTTGTGAAGTTGCCCTGGAGAAGGGATAGGATACCCACTCCAGTATCCTGGCCTGCAGAATTCCATGAACTATACTGTCCATTGGGTTGCAAGGAGTTGAACATGACTAACTTTCACTTTCACTTTTTCTCATTTCTAGAGTATGAATTGATGAGGATATAGAGTGTCCAAGAAACATTCTCCATATTCATGGCCTCTTGGCAGCTATAGGCTAATGTATTGAGGGCACCCCTCATGATCCTAGCGTATGGCCCAAGCATACTCTGATGGAGGTTAAGCCACTACCAATTTTCAGTTGGTTAGCAATCCTCATTTCTTTGCAGACTTACCATTGGGGTGCTTTAGGTATGCACCCAATGGCTTGGATATAGTGTTACTATATCAAAGTGAGTTGTGTGATCCTGTAACCTCTGAGATGCCAGAGCCTCCATTCTGGTGCATGCACCAACTGAAGTCAGGTGCCTCTGGCTGTCCTTGTCTTCGAGTCTCCGGTAGCCCAAGGTACCAACGGGCCATTATTTTTCTGATATAAGCACTTGTGTGAGTACAACCCGATGAGGGAAGCCACTTCAATGTGGGCTGTTTGTGATTTTTCAGCCCAGTGCCCCTTGGGGAGATAAGTCAGCAGAAGTTTCAAGCTCTGTGAGCTTCTAAGAAATGAAAGGAGACACTGAAAGAAAACTATAAACTATGATTCATCCTTGGATACTGACACAACCACCAGTGCTGAAGGGAGCTTCCTAAAAGCTTGCAGGCTAAGATGGATAATCACGTCAAAATCTAGAACACCATCTCGTTTGGGCACATAAGGTAGGATGCGTTTAAAGTATATGTATGTGGATGGTCAGACTATAAATCAAAGGCACCCAGCACACCAATATCCTGTACATTTAGTGTATCCTAGACTTTAGGGTGGTATTCACATATGGATCCATGCCATCATTTTGCAGAATAAAAATAGCAGACAGGAAAGTCTGTTGCTGACATATTTAAGGGCACCGGTTGGTTACAGAGCTGCCTTTCAGGCAGCCGAGGTTTGGCAGCCAGGCTCTGAACAAAGGGGGATGCCACTTACTCTGATTCACATGGGAGAGGGTAGAAGAAGCCAATGAGCTTGCATCTTTCTTCATAGGCAAGTAGCTTGTCACTTGCAGAACTGACTTGTGAATCCAGCATAGAAGGCAAATGAGTACTGTATGCAGTAATGATGTGAACTTCACTCTGCAGCAGAACCACCCAGAGGGCTTATGAGAACACACTTGCTGGACCCCCCGGCACCCCAGAAGTTTCCAACTCAGCAGGTCTGAGGTAAAGCCAACAGATTTGATTTCCTAATAGGGTTCAGATAATGCCAATGATGTGGGTCAGTGGACCCCACTTTGAAAACCACTGCTGTCTATCGTAAGGATGTGGAAGAGCAAAAGTCATTGCTAGCTGGGGACCTCTCTGATAGAGCTGATATCTTTTATAAAATAGGTTCATCAGTTCTACAGAGGGCCCAGAAGCAGAGGAGCATGTGTAAGATGGAGAGGAAGTGCTTCATGGAAATTCTCACTAATGGTAATGTGCACATTGCTGGGCTATGAAAGGGCACCTTGGTCAACAATGTTACAAATTGCAAGTTCATGTGCCTAGTGCACAGTGAGGCCAAACAAAGCAAAACACTGGAGTTGGGCGCAGAGAAAGATTCATTGCTTGGCCATGCAAGGAGAATGGGTGGCTCATACCCCACAAAACCCTCAACTCCCCAAAGGGTTTCAGCAAACCATTTTTAAAGACAAGATGAAGGAGGAGCAGGGTTAGTGGTTGCAAACGTCTTGGCATCAGAAGTCTCTGTTCTTGCAGCTGTACACATAGGTTAGGTCATGATATTTCTGTAAACCTCCAAGACAAATATTATTCTCTGTTCTGTAACTTTTATATCTATATGAATGGAAAAGTGTTATAATGTACCCTTGAGAATTATAATCTATATTATAGGTTCTAATATACCTATTCTGTATATTTCAGGTAATTCACAACATTCTTAACTGAATGCTAAAGCAATAAAATACAAAGGTGAAAGTAAAAGAAACAGGTCTAATGAGTCAGATTTGTTCTTCTTCATTACAGCAGCACAGTCCAGAACTAGAACTTTCCCAGGAAGCTATGGATCCTCTCACTCTGAGCCAATCCCTGTGGCCACAGACTAGGAGAGAGCATGGACAAAGTGTTGAAGAGAGCTGGGCATAACCCATATTCATAGTCGTAAGGCCCTGCTCAGAGAAATTCCTGATAATAATGGAATACTATGCACAATGTTGCAGCAGACCCCTAAAATATTTATGGAAATAAAGAGTACTTCCTGAGATCAGCCACAATGCTGATCAATTTGGAAAACAGAAGGATTGATTTTGAGGATAACTGAGGTATAGGTTTTTTATTTTTTTAATAAAATTATAGATAGATGATATTTATTTTAAAAGAAAGAAAGAAAATAAAAACAAAACAAATCTGACCCCCTGCACCTGTTGTATTTGAAAGAAAGCATTGCTCACAAAAACCACCTGTCAAGATGATTCAGGCTAGGAATTCCCCGGAAATAGCAAAACTTAATATGCTGTCCTCAAAGCTAGACTTGAAACCGAGACATTGTATTCACTACAATGGATGACTTTACTTACAACTCCTAGAAAGAAATCTAGCTCAGCACAGATATTGTAGGAAAATCTTCTTGAGTTTTGCCCTACCTAGACCTATCCAGAAAAAGTGGGTACATTTGGAATATGGAATGCAAGCATTTGGTAGGAACAGAAGACAGAAGACTGAGGGCTTTGATGAAGAACTCAATGCAGAGAACAAGGTACACCTTATCATGTAATAGAGAAGAACAAATCTGACACCATATTATATCTGCTTCTTTTAATTTAACATTTGTATTCTCTTGCTTTTGCTTCAGGTTAATAATTCTACCTATAGCCTGAAATATACAGGGTAGCTCATGCTCAAGGGTCTGACTTTAAGGCTGTAATACTCTTTCATTCATGCAGAGAGAAAAACTGTAGAACAGAGAATAGCATTTGTCTTGTTCAAGGTTTACAGGGATATTGTGACCTGACCTATGTGGATGGCTGCAAGAACAAAGAATTCTGAAACCAAGAACTCTGCAACAACCAACCACACCCTCTCCCTTTTTCAGTATAAAGGAAGCCTGAATTTCACTTTGTCCACACTGTGACTGAAATCATTTAGAGAGAAAACTTGAGTTTTTGAGGGTAAGATACTTTATTTCAGATAAGATCCTAATCATAGTAAAAGGAGTGGAGGAAAAGTTGATTTTTAGGGCTACTCTAGGCCAATCAAGGTTACAGCCACCTCCATCCTACCAACAGGACCACTATTTATATCTTTTCAACCATCGATTAGTTTGCCTATTAATCAGTTCATTTTTTTCTCTCTTGTGCAATTGAATAAAAGACAATTTTAAAGATTTTGCTTTCATACTAATGAAACTTCAATGTGTCATTGGATACTCATTTTTTAAATTTGGGACAATTTTTAATAACAATAGAGAAAAGTTCTCACAAACAATATCAATAAAAATTTCTAATGTGTTTGAGGACAGTACAGTCTCTTAAAGGAGGCAAATCTTGTCAAAAGGGAGCAGGATTTATTGTGTTCCTTAAGGTAGTATGACTGTTGAGGAGAGGAAAAAAAAATGAAAAATTAATTTGTTGGATATTGCCTGAGGGAAAACCAAAACAATTCTATGTTTTCATTTGTCCATGACATGATGGTGTTTTGTTTCTCTCACATCACAGGGCAGCAGAGCATTTTTCTTCCCACAAGCTCTGCTTGAGTTCTTCTTCCCTGTTTTACTTTCAGAAGGCACTTGCCTGAGACAACAGGACTCTCTGCAGGCTGCATGATTTAATCTGCAAAGTGAGATATTTCAGAATCCAGAGGCTTCTGGAGCATTGCCTCCTGGAGAGCACAGAGGATTTACCATAGATTATTTCCAGTGGGCTGCCCTGGCAAGCCCAGAATAGAAACACAGTGGGAAAGTGGCAAAATACATGTCTATCTCTCTTCTCTGTTCTTGTTCAGCAAGTCAATTGAAATTGGAACATTGTGTTTGTCAAAACCCCACATTATTCTGGCTGTGTACAGCAACGTTCCCACACTTTAATCAATCCTTGTTTTGCCATCAGCTACAAATATTAATTCACTTATTCACCCATTCATTCATCAATTTATCCGTTCCTAGTATTGGTTGTCTCCCCAGGTGTCATTTGTTCAGTGGGAATACAGTGGACCATAAGAAAGAAAAGGCTTCTGCCCTCCTAGATAGTCTACTTTAGGGAGAAGAAATGCCCAGAGAAACATGTTGAAGTTTTATATAATGCTGTGAATCAAAGAAATTCAAAACTAAGGCTCACGTAACATGGTATGAAGAGAGAAAGAGCACAATTTAGAGTGTAATCACGGGAAGCTTTTTTGAAGTTGAAGCTGTTGCAACCAAGATTCTAATAATGAGAAGAGATGGTCGTGTGATGGTCTGGTTGGGACTTTCAGGCAGAGCGGACAGGAACTGGCAACACCTTACTTTTACCTTGGGCTTCCCTGGTGGCTCAGAGGTTAAAGTGTCTGCCTGCAATGCGGGAGACTTGTGTTTGATCCTCAGGTTGGGAAGATCCCCTGGAGAAGGAAATGGCAACCAACTCCAGTACTCTGGGGAATCTCATGGATGGAGGAGCCTGGTGGGCTACTGTCCACTGGGTCGCAAAGAGTCAGACACGACTGAGCGACTTCACTCTACTTTTATCTACTTCCCTGGTGGCTCAGACAGTAAACAATCTGCCTGCAATGTGGGAGACATGGATTCAATCCCTGGATCAGGAAGACCCCCTAGAGAAGGGAACAACAGCCTACTCCAGTATTCTTGCCTGGGAAATTCCATGGACAAAGGAGCCTAGCAAGCTACAGTCCATGGGATTGCAAAGAGTCAAACCTGACTTAGCAACTAACATTTCACTTACTTTTGTGTACCATCACTTTTACCTTGGTCCAGCTAACTGGTCTACCATGATGTATGGGTGCTCTTAGTATGTCTTTCATACTAAGCTTTCTGTAATGTAAACCATATTCCATCGATTTCACTACTCTTGTCATTCTCATCAAAATGTCCCATAGCGCTCTACTACTTTATTGGAGATACAGTCCTTAATGTAACAACTGGCAACCAGACCATCCAGGGCCCGCCTTGCATTCCTCTCCAGCTACATGTTACAACACAATTTCCTGGTCCCACTGACCTTCTTTTAGTCTTCCAGGCCACTGGGCTTACATAGATGACATTTCCCCAGTGTCAGAGTGGCCCATTTATTCCCCTATTTTTGAATTAATTCAATTTCATCCTGTAAATTGAAAATCATTCATCACTATCCCAAGAAAGCCTTCCCTGACCTATTTTTTTTAGAACCAAATGTCCAAATTACATGTTTTTAGGGAACAATTGTCTCCCATGTATAGCACTTCTCACTTCAGTAATTTTCAATATAGTTTAGTTTATTTGGTTTATGTCTGTCCATAAGATTCTATGTTTGTAAGAGAAGCCTCCCTGGAACATTACTTAGAACATAATTTTTCTTTTTTAAAAATGTTAAATTGATTAATCATGAATAACTTCTGTGAATTTGAAAATTGCCAGCATAGAGAAGACATTCTAAGAATTACAAAGGATGAGCTCACCTTAGGAGATGAGAAGCAGAATCAGTACTGGGCACCTGAGCTATGGGCAAGTCTGCCTTTACAGAACCAAAGAAGAAGGGGATCAAACAAGGAAATAGAAGTGGAGCAGCCAGAGGGGCACTCCCTGAAACGGGAAAGGGGAGAACTCTGTCTCCCACATCAGGAAAGGGACTCTCCTGGTCTATCTGGGCTACTGTAATAGACACTTACAAGCAACAGAAATTTACTTCTCACAGTTCTGGAGAACAATTCCAAGATTAAGTGACCAGATTCAGTGTCTGATGAGAGTTCTCCATCTGATTCAGAGATGGCCATCTGCTCACTGTGTCCTTATGAGGCAGACAGGGCAAGAGAGCTCCCTGGGGTCTCTTTATGAGGGTGTTAATTCCATTAAGAAGGCTCCAACCTCAACACCTAATCACCTCCTAAAGGCCCTATCTCTGAATACCATTACATTGGAGTTAGGTTTCAATGTATGAATTTGGGGAAGCAAAACTTTCAGTCTATAGCAGAGAGTGTGCTGAAGAAGAGAGAGGTCAGTCAATTCTTTGGAATGCTGCTGTATATGACAGTGTTTTAGGAAATAAAGAAACAGAAAAAGAACGTAAATGGAAATAATTCATATACATGGCAGACAGGGCAAGAGAGCTCCCTGGGGTCTCTTTATGAGGGTGTTAATTCCATTAAGAAGGCTCCAACCTCAACACCTAATCACCTCCTAAAGGCCCTATCTCTGAATACCATTACATTGGAGTTAGGTTTCAATGTATGAATTTGGGGAAGCAAAACTTTCAGTCTATAGCAGAGAGTGTGCTGAAGAAGAGAGAGGTCAGTCAATTCTTTGGAATGCTGCTGTATATGACAGTGTTTTAGGAAATAAAGAAACAGAAAAAGAACATAAATGGAAATAATTCATATACATAAATACACACACATGCATGCATACTATGTTTGAGAAATATTCTTAGAAGACTTTTAAGCGCCTAACCAAACTGTACTTGAGTGTGAGTGTGTGTATGTGTGTGTGTGTGTATTTGGGAGAGAGAGTGATGAGCATTATTAAATAATCCTCAGGTCTCAGAATTATATGTTTTATCAGTTGCTAAAAGAAGACTGATTTTTGTTTTGCTTAGTTTTTAAAACATTTTTCTTTAGATTTTGTGACAGCACTGTTCTAACAAAGTCTTCATTTTTTGCAAATAATAAGCCATATTAAATAATTTTAAAGGAATCCTAAAGTAGAACTGAATACAAATCAGGTAAGTTACTATTTAATAAAGAAGGTATATAAGATACATGTAAGAGGGCCCTTGGTAAATATTTTGAAAATAAGTTTTTTCTCCTGCAGAAATTATTTCTTATATTTAATATAAAATAAGAAATCTAATTTTCTCAAAAATGTGCAAACAGTTTTCATGACACAGCAGTTTGTGTGTCAAAACAATCACAGGAGATGTGTAGAAATAGTACTTCTCTGGCGCTGCCCCCAGACTCTCTAAAGGAGCATTATTGACCCTTAGGTGGTCGTGAAAATCCAAATCCTGTAAACTCTGGGAGTTGGTGATGGACAAGGAAGCCTGGCATGCTGCAGGCCATGGGGTTGCAAAGAGTTGGACTCAACTGAGGTAGCAATTTTATCAAAGCAGCAAAGAAAAGTCAAAACTTCTAAAGCCCGTCCATGGCCCTTTGGCCTTATTAGGGTCATCTTTTGGAAGCAGTCGACAGTTGTGGCCTGGAATGCAACCATTACATTCTGTTCCTACAAAGTTGGCACTTTATAGCCCAAAGAGGAAATCAAAGTCAGCTGGTTTTAAAATGATATTCTTTTGTAATAATTCAAAAACCTTGAAAAGAAAAATAAAAACACTATTTTAGATGAATCGAGGAGAACTGTATAACCTAAATGGTATTAGGGTATGAAGACAGAGGAAAAGAGTGCTGAGAATTTACTTGATTTTGATGAACTGGATGGATGTGGGGGGTGGGGAAGGGGTGGTGGGCAATAGCAAAAGCAAACTAATTCCACCCCAGAAATCTTTATCATAAACTCAAAAATAAGTACTGAAAAGAGGGATCTAGGAAGTATGAACTCCAACCCTGGGAAGTGGTAAGGAGGAATCCTGGGAGTATAGATCTGCAGGAGTCCCCAAGATAAACTAGAGCAAAGAAAAGATGTCAGGAAAGGGGGTTTCAAGGAATGGAACCAGGCTGTCCACCAAGTGGGGAGGCTTGCGAATTCCCTGGTGGTCCAGTGGTTCAGTTCAGTTCAGTCGCTCAGTCGTGTCCTACTCTTTGTGACCTCATGAATCGCAGCATGCCAAACCTCCTGTCCATCACCAACTCCTGGAGTTCATTCAGATTCACGTCCATCAAGTCAGCGATGCCATCCAGCCATCTCATCCTCTGTCGTCCCCTTCTCCTCCTGCCCCCAATCCCTCCCAGCATCAGAGTCTTTTCCAGTGAGTCAACTCTTCACATAAGGGGTCCAGTGATTAGGATTCTGCAACTCTGCGTTTCCACTGCAGGGGGCATGAGTTGGATCCCTGGTTGGGGAATTAAGATTCCTAGGCATGGCTCAACAACAACAGAAAAAAGTGGGGAAACTTAAGAAGCAGTATAAAAAGAGTTATGGAGAAGGAAATGGCAACCCACTCCGGTATTCTTGCGTGGAGAATTCCATAGACAAGAGAAGCCTGATGGGCTGCTGTCTGTGGGGTCGCACAGAGTCAGACATGACTGAAGCGACTTAGCAGCAGCATAAAAAGAGTTAAACTGATGAAAGAAGAGGCTACTATGATTGAAGAGGAAACAGCTGTGTAAGAAAAGAATCAGCGGTCGCCTTCCTGGCTCAGGAATAAGCACTGAGGCTAATTTAAATTGTGAAGTAAACAGAGAGGGAAGCGAAACAGGCTAAGTCTTTAACCTGACAAGAAGTCTGGAGGTAATGTCTTAACTTCTTAAATCCAAAGACAACAGTGTAAAAATCTTAAGGCATGAAGTAAACTCCAAAAGAAAACAGCAAAAAGAGTTAAAAATGACTGCTCAGGGAATTTGAGGAGGATATTGTCAGGGTACCTGCCGTTCGTGGCCACAAGACTTTTGACGGTATTTGACGTTGCTTTTAAACTCTGAACACAGACCATTTCAACTAAAAGCAAGTGATCCAAATGAAAGCAATCAGGGTCGGAGTGATGAAACCCACCTCGCCAGCAAAAAAGACGGTTCCTTGTATTTCCTCAGCAAGGATGTCGTAGGCCTCACCGCTGCCCCCCGTCTTCACAAAGCTGTATGCCATCTGGATCCAGGGGTCCGCGCTCCAGCGGGTGACAAAGTACTTGGTGGGATCTGGGACTTCCTGTGTCAAGCAGAAGGGATCGGAAGGGACTTGGACTGGATGCAACCCAACTGTTCTAAGATTGCAGCCCTCCTCCATCCGGAAAGTGAGTTAATCCCTGTGGCATGCTGGGACAGCAGTTCCCAGTATGACCCTCCTGCCCGCCTGTTGCTCTGCCCAAGCCTCCGTTATCTGTGTCTCTTCCTCTGTCGCTGCCCCATCTTTCTGACTTTCCCCAACACCCACACGTCTCCCCACTTCAACACCGTGTCCTTCTGCTGGAGACAGTTTCCCCACCTACCAGAGATCATCACCAAAGGCTAAGAGTCCAGGCATTCCTCTTCTCTGGGGCTTCCCTGGCGGCTCAGATAGTAAAGAATCTGCCTGCTAAGGCAGGAGACCCAGGTTCGATCCCTGGGTTGGGAAGATCCCCTGAAGGAGGGCATGGCAGCCCACTCCAGTACTCTCGCCTGGAGAATTCCATGGACAGAGGAGCCTGGCGGGCTACAGTCCATGGGGTCGCTAAGAGTCGGACATGACTGAGCGACTAACACGCACATTCTCCTTCTCATCACCTGGAACGCGCTGGACCAGAGGAGAGGGACAGGCAGGGTCTGAGGACCTCTGACTGGAATTCTCAACAGGTTCTCCACAGAACAGCTACACCGGTCATGTTTCACTCTTTAAGTTTCAGATAATTCTGTAGGCTGACCACTGCCAAGCGCCACCGTGAAAGAGATTTCTGTACAAATTGTGTGCTAAGTTCCAAATAATTGATTTGAAAATAAATTTTGAGACAAAGTCCCAGGCGAGGGACTGCTGTGAGAGAGAACTGCAGCATGTAAAATAAGCAATACCCTGAGGGCCCCCCTCTTTCTAGTGTACATTATGTCATTTCTCTTCTTTCTACTTCTGCTCCTTTAAGACATGCATCGTGCCATTTATAAATCTCCAGAGACAGTGAGATTTAGTAAACTGGCGAGTAGAAAGTATCCGGAGCTTCTTGGAGAAAAAGGAAAAAGACCAGCAGTGGGGGTGCAAGACAATTCTGGACAAGGCCCCTCTGAATGGAAAACTGCTGTCAAAGCTTGCGAGGGTTTGCGAACAGGATACCCAAATACAGGATCTGTGGAAAATGCTGAGTCTTTTCCCTCTTGAGGAGAGAAAGGGAGTGTGCATGATGTGAAGAAAAAAAGGAAGAGCGTGTAAAAGGAGGAATGGGGTACTATTATGAGCTTCACTGGGTCCCCCTACTCAAATTCAGATGATGAAAGCCTCGCCTGCAGGACCCCAGAAGGCAACTCTATTTGAGATAGGACTTTGATGAGGTAAGTCAATGGTAAGGACCTCATGAGGTCATTCAGGTGGGCCTTAATCCAGAATGCCAAGTGCCCTTCTAAGAAGAGAGGATTTGAGCACAGACAACATAGACAAGAGCGAGACCATGTGAGGACCTGGGGGAAGCAGCCTTCTGTGAGCCGAGGGGGGTGGCCTCGGCAGAAACCACCCCCGCCCAACCCCTCAGTCTGGTGTCTAGCCTCCTTAATTGTGAGACAGTGAATTGTTTTGCTTGGACTACCCAGTCTGGGGCAGTCTGTCATGGAGGCCCGAGTAAACTAGTGCATAAGAGGAAAGTTGGGGCTTCCCTGGTGGCTCAGATAGAGTCACCTGCCTGCAATGTGGGAGTCCCAGGTTCACTCCCTGGGTCAGGAAGATCCCCTGGAGGAGGGCACAGCGACCCATTCCAGTATTCTTGCCTGGAGAATTCCATGGACAGAGGAGCCTAGCGGGCTACAGTCCATGGGGTTGCACAGGGTTGGACACGGGCAAGCAACTAACACTTGGATATTAAAAGAGAGAGGAAGACTGTGGCCCATGGCCCTGAGCCCCTTCGTGCTCGGTACGAACGGATAGTTTGGGGGCCCGCGCCACTCTGAAGAGCATGGAAGTCAGCGGCAAGCGTGTTTTTCTCTTTGCAAAGGGCGTGTCTGACCTGCTCCTTGAAGAGCTCGCGCAGGGTGGCCATGCACTGCTGCAGCACCTGCTTGTCCTCCAGGCTCCGGACGGCCGCCACCGCCTCCCCCGCGATCACCGACATCAGCACGCTGTGCTGCTTCTGGACACATGACGGGGAAAAGCACTTTACAGGCCGGGCTTTGGGGACCCAAGCCTCCAGACACACAGGTCTAAGCACTGGGCTGGCCAAAAAGTTTGTTCGGGTGTTTCCAGCCGATCTCATGCAAAACCCGAATGACCTTTTGGCCAACGCAACAGATGTGGCCCTCATCCTCACAGGTCATCATTTCTTACTGTCTTGTGGCCTGGGCCACCCACCTTCATCTACGCATTTTTTTGTTCCCTGCTGGAAAAACTCCAGAAGTCATGTACATATCAAACCCCTGGGTTCTCTTGGCTTTTCCCTTCTAAGAACTTGTTTTAGAAGAAATGGAATGAGATCGAGAAGGGAACTCTGCACATAAAATAATGGAGGGGAAAAAGCCCTTCTTGAACAGTAAGGACATTCTGCTCTTGGCTCCCATGTGGAACCTTTGAAGATAAATTGTCTTGGGACAAATGGGCAGAGGGAAAACAACGGTGAGGCTTTGGCAAGACATCAGCACAACCATCACTTTCTAGCCCAGGTGGTCCTCTCCTTGGTCCTCCTCCCCCAACCAATCATGTCTAGTGAATCCCAGACCTGCCCTCGTGTGTGCCAATCATACCTGCCCCTCTCCCCCGAGGAGGACCCTTGGGGAGTATATTTCAAGTACCATTCATTACTGTGTTATCACCAACTCTCCCTAAGAGGAATTTGGAAGAATTCTTCCACCTCCATGGCAACGAATTCATTTCCCAGGGACCAACATTAGTACTTTAAGAAAAGATGAGAGATACAGGAGCTCCTTTCCTACAGGGAAACATGCCCTGCGAGTGTCCCCCCAGCATACAGACAGACATCCAGAGTGTCCACAATGTCCATTAGTTCCTGGGCTTGACAGAGGAGTAATTACCAAACCAAATTCTAAACTGTTAACAAGGGAATTCAAACCATGTTCTAACATCCATGACTTTACCTGGGGATCCATGTCATAGAACACAGCAAAAAGCCCTCGCTTGCTGGCACTAGGAGGAACGTGACCAAAAAAGTCAGCCCCTTGAACTTTACTGTCCCAAAACCTATAAGGAAATTGCAAGGCAATCTGGAAAGCAAGCAAGAGAATGGTGGTTATTAAGAGTTCACTGAAATCAAAAGTGTGACAGTCTCTAAGAAGCCACCCATAGCTCTTAAGTACTTATGTTTAAAAAAAAAATTTTCCAAAACTCCCCTTTCCATTCTTATCTCCTTTGTTCTCTCTGTGAACATCTGTTTTTTAATGCCATTCAGTCCTGTCCTCCCATGGATAATGGTGGGACCCACTGACAACCTCTAGGCTAATCCGAAGATGCAGAGCACTGCTGAGACTTAGTCTTGAAGCTTATGTTCAGGGGACCCAAGCCTCCAGACACACAGGTCTAAGCACTGGGCTGGCCAAAAAGTTTGTTTGGGTGTTTCCAGCCGATCTCATGCAAAACCCGAATGACCTTTTGGCCAACGCAACAGATGTGGCCCTCATCCTCACAGGTCACAGGTCATCATTTCTTACTGTCTTGTGGCCCGGGCCACCCACCTTCATCTACGCATTTTTTTGTTCCCTGCTGGAAAAACTCCAGAAGTCATGTACATATCAAACCCCTGGGTTCTCTTGGCTTTTCCCTTCTAAGAACTTGTTTTAGAAGAAATGGAATGAGATCGAGAAGGGATCTGGTCTATTGGTACCAACTGCAGCACTGGCAGATTCTGCTAAAGCAGTTTTTCAAGGCAAAGGAAGTGACACACTCTCCTCATTGGGGCTAATTAGTGAAGGGTATGAGGGGTTCCCTGGTAGCTCAGTTGGTAAAGAATCTGCCTGCAGTGCAAGAGACCCGGATCTGATCCCTGGGTCAGGAAGATCCCCTGGGGAAGGAAATGGCAACCCACTCCAGTATTCTTGCCTAGAGAATCCCATGGACAGAGGAGTCTGGTAGGCTATAGTCCATGGGCATGGCAAGAGTCGGACATGACTTAGCGACGAAACTACTCTGACGACGACTACTCGTGAAGGGTAGATATGGAAAGCAGGAAAAAAAAAAATTACTTATTTATATTCCCAGTTCAAACCCTGTATAATGAGAAGTCTTTCTCCTAAATCAAAACTTGCAGAGCTCAATCCGCTCTGCTCATTTTGTTTTGATGATATCCTTCTGTATTCTTCAGGAACAATTACTCCAAGGAAAAGGAAGTCTTCGAATGCAATGTGGATTCAAAAAAATCACCTATTTCCCAATACCAGAAGTTTGGGGATCCTTGTCATCTGATACTCATCTCTCTAGTTGCCAGGCTTAAGTAATTCAGTCACCTTTTCAATGATGCCTGCTCCTAAGCTGTTGATGGCCTTCATCTTCTTGTCTGACAACGGTGGATTAAACTGAATGGCACCTTTCTGCAGTAAAGCCAGTGGCACAGTGACTAACACCTGTGGGAAATAATGAACCGTTTACATTTTGTCAAGTGTTTATCAATGTACTCTGTTGGGCTGGAAATCTTTCACTTATAAGCTGGGGTAACTTCCAATTGAAACTGTGTGATGCGTGCTGACTACTAAAAATATCTGCTTTCATCATTTCAGGGCAGGCTTTTTGAATCACAGCCTGAAACTCCACTCTAATTTCACTAAAAGCCAGAATACAAAGAAAAAGAGCAAATGGGCCAGGTCAGGGTCAGGCAGAGGGTGACGCAGCAGGGTTAGCACACCTAGCGTGTTGTCCTGAGCCACGAGCTGACTTGCAGTTTTATAAGGCCTGTGAGTGTCAGTCACTCAGTCAGGCCTGAGTCTATGTGACCCCATGGACTGCAGCCCACCAGGCTTCTCTGTCTGTGGGATTCTCCAGATAAGAATACTGGAGTGGGTTGTCATGCCCTTCTCCAGGGGATCTTCCCGATCCAGGGATTAAACCCAGGTCTCCTGCATTGCAGGCAGACTCTCTACCATCTGGGCCACAAGTTCAGTTCAGTTCAGTTGCTCAGTCGTGTCCGACTCTTTGCAACCCCATGAACTGCAGCACGCCAGGCCTCCCTGCCCATCACCAAATCCCGGAATTCACTAAAACTCATGTCCATCAAGTTGGTGATGCCATCCAGCCATCTCATCCTCTGCCGTTCCCTTCTCCTCCTGCCCACAATCCCTCCCAGCATCAGGGTCTTTTCCAATGAGTCAATTCTTCGCATGAGGTGGCCAAAGTATTGGAGTTTCAGCTTCAGCCACAAGAGAAGCCTACACTTTTATAAGGTAGTATTAAGAAAACTTTTTTACCATTAGGAGGAATATTAGATATTGGCCTGATTCTCACCTGGGGAATCACAAATATGGATGCTACTGACAAGTGGTTTTCAACTGTGGTCACATGTTGGAATCACTTGGGAAGCTTTAAAAACATGACCAGACCAGTTCAGCAAGAACCTGCGTGGGGTGGGGCTCTGTAACCTTTCTTGTTAAGCACCTCCCAGGTGATTCTACCCAGAGAAGGAAATGGCAACACACTCCAGTATTCTTGCCTGGAAAATCCCATGGACAGAGGAGACTTGTGGGTTACAGTCCATGGAGTCAAAAAGAGTCGGACATGACAGTGACTAACCCAGCACCACAGGTGATTCAGAGGTGCAGCCAGGGCTGAGAATTACTGCTAGTACAGAGTCTAGATGACCAGTACTCACTACCTAGCTAGTTAATAGCAGGAACAATGCAAGGAATTATCCATCCCCCCCAGAATTATACACTACCCCGTCTTTCCCATTTGACATGCAAAGTGTCATTTCTGTATGAATATCAAGGACTATGAAATATTTTTAGTTAACTGAAAAGCATAAAACACAGCTAGTCTAGGAACTGGTGATAGTTCATCAGTTTTTGGTAAACACTTCAGACATAATTAAATAGATTGATGGGGTTTATTAAGCCCCCTCCACCCCCAACACTTTGTTTTTCAACACTACAGAAATCTCAATGTGATTTCATATATTACATTCCAGCACCTTTCACAGTCCGCCTACTAAAGCTGTTTACAAAAAATTCAAATGATGTAAAAGTACTTCTGCCAGTTTCAAGATAAAAACACAGAGTGTTCTCGATCTGAAAAAAGCTTCTGTGGGACAAAAACAAAGACACCACCCACTTAGAAACCACTGAATTAAACAAAGGAAAACAGGTTGCTAAAATGCAGGACTTCTCAGAGCCTTTAATATGCTCTTATTTAACCTGAAACATAGACTCATATGTCATACTTTACAAACTTATCTGGCCAAAGAATTTCTTTCCTTGTTCAACTCTCAGAACTAATGCCGCACTACCCAGAATTCCATCTGCCATGAATCTATATGCTGGTCAAATCCGATTTGTACATCCACACACAACTAGTGGAGATACAGAATTCTTCAGAGGTCAAATAAGGCTCCAGGGAGATGGCTAAAGGCAAACTGCTTGGTGGAAAAGCCTGGTCTCCCTCACTCCCAGGGCCCTGGCAGCACCCAGTGGAAGCACAGCACTTACCTTCTGCGCTGTACCACCGTTCCGTCGGTAGTGGCAACTTGCACTTCATCTCCAGAATAGTCAACACTCTGTACCTGCTCAAGAAAAGCAATTATGGAAAACATAATGAGGGATGGAACCACAGAATCCGGGGTCCTCTCCAATTCTTTTATGATGGGGAACTACTTCCTGGCATTCGAAGAACTAAACAGTTATCGCTTTCTCCAGGGAACTCTCATTCAGTCATTAAAATTTATAAACACTATGTGAGAATATGGAAAAATCTTTATAACATCGTGTAAGGTGAAATACAGACATATACATGTAATTGCTTCTATGATTACAACCATGTACAACATGATTTCATAGAAATGTATACTTGAAGGGGAAATTTAAGTGTGAAAAGAATCGCGCTGGCTTAGGGAGGTGGTAAGCAACCCGAACGCTTGATTATTAATAAAAGTGCATCTCCGTCACTATTGTTTCCAACAACAGCAGCAACCGAATCGACAAGGACACTGCAGCTGATCATAGTCTCAAAAGTACCTGCAGACACTGGCTGAACATCAAAGCAGGCGCCTGTCTGCTATGTAATCTACAAATCCCAAACTTCACATGCTCCAAACGCCACCAAACCTGAGCCACCCACCGCTGTGGACACTCACAGGAGACCTGAGCCGGATGTCCAGTCCCTCGGCCAGTTTTTCTAAGATGACGGAGTATCCGGGAGTGAGGAGGGTGTGGTCACCAGCAAACTGGGCAAAGAATTCATTGTGGTCCCAGGAGCGAGCAGACACCTGGGAAACACCAGGAGAGGTTGGAAAGCGAGAGACGGTGGAAAAGCTGCGGCTGCACCTAAGGGACGAGAAGAGGAGCCCCAGGGTGGGGAAAGCCATCCCAGGCAGGGGACAGCGGGTGAAACAGGAAGGGAGCCAAGTGGGTACTGCTCCCGGCGAAGGAACTTTCTCAGTAATGCGGAGGAAAGCTTATTCAGAACAAAATGTAGATATGATTTGGCCATGGGTACCACTCCCTGACAAGAAGATGTATTATACATAACAACACTGGAAAAGGAGAATTCTATGAGAGGAGACCAGCATCTGATCAGCTCCATACAGAAATATGGATGTCTTCGACATGGAAATTCCATAGAAGCTGAAATGCAGTATGATTTTGGGAAAGTGTTACTCCAGTTGCAAAGAATCACTGAATGCAAACATCAGCTGTTGTCCCTCCCCCACCCCTACCAAAGAGGATAATTAAGTCGGGGATCATCCACAGAACTCTGATTCAACGTGCAGCATATCCAAGTCGCGTGATCAGAGCTGGTGACATGAACTGAAAAGTGCAAGTTAGTTGTTCAGTCGTGTTCAGCTCTGCAATGCCCTGGACTGTCACCCGTCAGGCTCCATGTAACTCTCCAGGCAAGAACACTGGAGTGGGTAGCCATCTCCTTCTCTAGGGGATCTTCCTAACCTAGGCAATTTTAAATTTATTTTAGCAAGACAAACAGATCCTAACTGCAAAGATGCTCTATTCTGGCTTCTTAACAGCAGTGTTTTCAGCTCCCAGTTGCACAAGCACGCCTTGAGGGACCCCTGAAGAGGGCAGTGGACACACACAAGCCTGTAACCCCTGCCCCTCAGCACAACAGCCTTCCTGTATTCAGGTTTATAGGGTGAGCATCTTCACAGAAATAATGCTTTGCAGAAATAATGCTTCTTTAAAGCTTCTCCTGCTTTAGAGAATTTGTTTCAAAACCACCATGGGATTTGTATACTCTAAAGCTGTGGTTCTGGGACTTCTAAGCAACAGACCCATTGATCCCCGTTATCCAGACCATCGCGGGCTCAGCGTTTCAATATGGAAAAACACACACAGAGAAACAAGCACGTTCAAAGCCCACCTGATGGAGGTTGCTGCCACAGGCATATTCCAGGTTACTGAGATGGAACTGAAGCACCTGCTCCTCCAGCTCACTGAACTGGATTCCAGACTCTTTGATAAAAGCTTTGTAGATCTCTTCTATCTTTTCTGCAATGGGAATGGAGCAAAGCAAAAAAAAAAAAAAAAAAGTTTGGACATTATGGTCCAATTCCTTATCCTCTGTGCTCCACCTCCTTCAACCCGCAAGCTTCAAACTTTGGAAGATCTTTCCCAGGTAGTCCCGGGGGAAAGGGTCAATGTCTTGACAAGGTTGGTTTCTCTCAGGAAAGAAAAGCTATCTTAATGGGGAACAAAGCTATGAGGGTCCTATGTCTTCAACTCTGTTTCATTTTTGCTTAGTGGAGAACCAACTTTTTCCTTTGCTTGAGATAAAGGAAAAGTAACCTCCATATATATAAATACAGAGAATTCCATTCCCTTTCCGCTCCTACTGAACCACCTTAAAGTCAAGTTCTTTAACAGCTCTCCTTGACCAAAAGATTTATCATAGACTGACAGCTGGCTATCGTCTCTCGAAAACATTCCAAATATTCCACCATGGACTTTCACGAAGGTAACTCTCTGGCTCAACACCTTCAATTACTGGTTCTCCATTGCCTACGTAATAAATTCCAAAACCCACAGCCAGACAGACTGAGCACATTTTTAGCCTTTCCAAAGACAGCAAACCCCACCTGCCCACTCACTCAATCTTTTCCTGGTAAATGCCAGCCCTGCAACATCTGCTACTACCATGCTTCTCCTTGGAATGCCCTCCCCCTGTACCCCGGTCCTGTCCATCCTTTACAGACCAGCATCACCTGGTCACTACCAGCCTCAGGAATCGCTCCCTTGGTTATCAACACCCAGCACTTATCTATCCCATTCAACTAGAACTTTCAACTACGTATACACATCCTTGTGTTATCATTCCGGTGATTGTCTTAGATTCCTTCTGAGGGGCGGTGGAGGGGGAAAAGGCTTGTGCCTGACAAATTATCTCAGCAAAAATGGCTTCCTTAAAATGTTCCCAGTGATGGCAACCATCCAACGGAGACACGGCAGACTCAAAGCTTCTATACGGTATTCTGCACATGCTTGACTAGAAACAGAACTGGGTACCAGTTAACTTTTTTTTCGACAGCTGAAGGTTCTCATATGTTCCGTTCTTATGCTAGACTGCTGTACGGAGATGTCCACGGCATCTTTGTGCTGTGTTCTTGTTCCTAGATGTCTGGGTTTTTTCCACTTTTAGTACCTTCTCATACCAATCCCATCCTTGTCTCCTGCTATGCAGTTTCTGTTTTTCTTTAGGTTTTGTAAAGGTGTGGGAAGCACCAAAATTGCTAAAATAGTACATAAAATTAAAGGAGAAGCAGGCTGAGAGAAGCCTTAATGTGATTTCTATGGAAATAACATTTTAAAGCTTTAGTCCATTTGCTCTGTGAAATTCACTCTAGCTTCTAACTACTTATACTTTTGTCTTTTGAGCTAAATCTAATAAGGTGAGAGCTCAGACAGCTGAGATACCACTAGGCAGGCTCTCATGTAATCTCATGTACAGATGGGGGCATTATTACTAAAGCTTTTCAAAAAAAATATATCACTATGATAAAACAACTACTTATAGAGTAAATATTGTTGGTCCTCCCTTAATAACTTGTTTTAAGTAAAGCCAAAACAACATTACTAATTTCTGTAGACGATGATCCTGAAAGAATCATAAAGAGAGCGCCGCCCAGCAACTATCACAGAAACACTCACCAAATTCTGAGAACATCCTGCAGGTCTGCCTAGTTGCTGTCTTCCAGAACACTCAACAACTTGCCACTTGGTCCGGACACGACCACATTTGGCTAAATGATCCCAGTCAACCCCGGGACGCGTCTAAAAAGGTTCTGTTATGGTTTGTCTGTCAACACTTTGACTAAGGGCGGTTAGAAAGTGGGTCGGTCTCAGAGGTGAAGAATTGAGGTCATGGGGGGTGGGGTGGGATGAGAGGATTAAAAGAAGAGACAGACAATGCCTGCTGAGAAGTTTACCCCAAACCGAGGTGGAGCGTATGCCAGAACCCTCACACGGAAACACAAAGTTGAAGCCAATTAACACCCTGACAGTTAAGTTACAATGCTCGCTACGTAAGAGACTCCAATATGCTCCCGAGAATTACAAACGAATCATTCAGGTCATGACATCATAGGTTAAATAAATATCAACTTAAGAAGCAATACAGTAAGATCTCAGCTGGTGCCCTCAGGGAAATGAGCTGTTACTGTTAGGTTTTCTAGAGGGTTGTGGTGAATATGGGCCATTTGGTACCAAAACCTAAAAGTTTTGAATTAAAATTCTTAAATTATAATACAGAGTCTTACATTCTTAAACAAAATATATATATTAAAAAAAAACCTTAACCTTCTGTCTGAAAAAGGAAAAGAAATCCTGGCACATCGAAACTTATCTAGAAAGTCGTTATATGGTGGCTAATTATTCACATAGAGCTTATCACATGCTTTCTTAAAAGCAAGTTCTTCTGGGAAATTGAAAATTAAACATTTATGTGATTTTTTAAAACACTGGTTACTGTGTGAAGTAAGCTCTGTGTGTGTGTGCACGCGTGCACACACACACATCTAAAGGTCCCTGAGGCAGTTTTGCTCCCCTTTGAGGAATGATCAGTCCAAAAGGGATGCTCCAAAGGAATGTTCTCATTGGGTCCACCCAGGCTCGTGGATGAATGATGCTACCGCTGATCAAGCTTAGGTTAGAATGAGACTCAGATGGAACAATCAGAACACCATTCTCCCCATACCTCCTAAAGGGACATCTTGGAGCTGAGTCTTATCCTTCCTCCACTCAGAGACCACATCCAAGAGAGCATTAAAATGAAAATCCATGCGCTTGTCAATAGTGGGGTCAGTTATTCTTCCACCTTCCTGAATTAAGTCACATCTTTCTCCAAACTTATGCATGCTGATGCCAAGCTTCAAAATAATAAGAATAAGAAGGTGAAAAGTTTTCCCTGGAAAAAATAGGTACAGGTTCTAAGCTGCAATCAGAAAGAGCTCTCGTGGAGCAAAGGGTCAGTCAGGATCTCTCAAAAATACAGGCTGATCAGGGCATGGCCGCAAAGGCAGGCAGTGAAAAACCAGCATGGCACCGGAGAATGGAAGGGTGCCCACAACAGCTTCCAGGCCATGCCCTCCACAAAGATTTATCCATGCTTCAGATGCTAGTGCTGTGCACCGCCCCTCCCTGCTCTGATACCCTCTCTCCTCTGTGGAGTCTCACGGGAAAGCACACAAATGCACACTCACAGAAGCTGAGGCTGAACTGACCGTCAATCAATAGTTCACAAAAAGCCTTGGTCTTCAAAGAAATCAGGTAGGGTTGCCCAACGAGAGACAGGAAGCCCAATTAAGCTCAGATAAACAATGAATACTTTTTTCTTTTAAGTATAAATAGGTCCCAGATAGTGCATGCAAAATATTCCACGTGATACTGGGACATACTTATATCAAAAAATTATTGGTGTTTATCTAAAAGGCAAATTTAAATTGGCATTCTGTATTTTTGTTTGCTTAATCTGGCAACCCTATAGCAATAAGCTAATTAAGCGGCCTGCAAATTAACACACAAATATAATTAGACCCAGCGTGGGGAGCGGGGATTAAGTCTTCCAGTTCTACCTTAGGAAAAAGGAAGAACTGTACTTGTTCTTATTTACTTTTCCGAGGGAATGAGGGGTAACAAATCATTCTGGGTTTATTACATGTTATCTAGAGGCATATTAATACTTCACACAAGCAAACGGAGACCATCTTTTGTTCAACTACAGTACAAATCTTAAAGAAACTCACTTGTTCACACATGAGTGCTACTGGGTTGTTAACACAGCCGTTGACAATCTGGGCTCCTCGTCCCACCGTGACGCCTGTGAAAGACTTATCATCCCATACTCGGCCTCCGATTCTGTCTTTGGCCTCCAGGACAGTCACCTAAAAAGACAGACAATTGGAGAAGCTGAAGAAGATGGAACAGTCATCCCAAATGCAGTACAAAGGTAAATTGACACAGTAAGATGAGTTTTGCATCTCATTAATATACTATCATATTATTAGAAAAACGACTTTAGAAAGAGGGCAGTGTGTCAAGGATCCAGCAAGTCCATTCCTGGGCGTCTCTCTGGACAGAATTATAATTCAAAAAGATACACACATCCCCAAGTCCTTGGCAGCACTATTCACAAAAGCCAAGTGTGGAAACAGCCTAAGTGGCCGTGGACAGATGAATGGAAAAAGAAGATGTACACACACACACACACACACACACACACCCTGGAATACTATTCAGCCACCAAAAAAAGAACAAAATAATGCCATTCGCAGCAGCATGGATGGACCCAGAGATGCTCATACTAAGTGAAGCAGGTCAGAAAGAGAAAGACAAACACTCCATGATATCATTCATACGTGGAATCTATGACACAAATGAATGTATCTGTAAAACAGAAACAGGAAAAAAAAAATCACATGTAGTTCTAAGCACGACCCCATGGGCTTGGCCAGCACAGACTGGTCCCACAGCCAGATTACTTTGTCTCCTCCAAATTTCTGATGCTGGAGGCGGGGGAGCTGCTCTCAGGTAGACAGCCCTGTGCCTCAAAGAGTGACCCTGCCCTTGGTTGTAGAAGCTGAAAACGGGAAGCCTTTTCGGTCCAAAAGCAATCCTTTCACTTCTGGAGCCCCAGGAGCGCTTCCGATGGCTCCAGGAGGCTCCCCGGGCTAGGCCTCTCTGAGGTTACTCAGAGGAATCTATTTCCTAATCAGGAGGGTTGGCTTCCCCAGAGAAAGGGGAGAACAGAGGTCCCCTGAACATTCTTCTTCCTCAGACCTAAATTCCTCATTTTCTCCAACTAGAAAGGCTACAACTCGTGACTCTCCACCTTCTTTCTGACTTCAGATGAACCTAGAAACCATCTAGTTTCTTTTTTCATTTATAAGAGGAAGGCGGAAAGTTAAAGAATTCTCCTCCCCCGAGTTAGGCTAGAAATAACTTTTTTTTTTTTAATCAAAATATAGGTGACTTACAATGCTTCTGGTGTACCACAAACTGATTCAGTTATACATATATATACATATGTATACATACAGTTTTCTTCGGGAATAACTTTCCCTGTAACATAATGTGAGTTTCCCAAGTAAAAAACATGTAAGAAAACTTGGTCCTAATATCTATTGCTGAAATATACAATGGCCAATTAAAATACCTTACAGCTTAATACTTCTTAGACAATAATTTGAAATGCAAACAAACTTCCCATAAACTCAACTCAGATTCTCCCATTTTTGTCAGTAGCATATATAGAATCCATGACATAGATCTTGCATTCCACCAAAAGGAAAACCTCTGAGGCATAACCACTGAAAACTTTCTCATTTCTGAAACTCTGCCAGCAGAGAAGAGGCTGTGAAAAATGTTGATTCTTTTAGCCACACAGAGCACAGAGAAAGACTAATTCAATTCTACCAAATTGATTTTCACGTTTGGTTTAACGGAAAACCGAAATCCTTGCAAAACAAGTTTTTAAAAAATGGAGAAATGAGTCAGACCTAGGAGGTCCCAGAAATCTGGGAGACTTGAATGAATCTAATGGAAATTAGTTACTAAATTGCACAATTTTTTTGTAATCGACTCTATTTTGGCTAATTTTTAACAAGTAGAATAAGGCAACACACTAAATAAAAAGAAATAATATTGCTAGCTAGTTGGGAAGCTGCTATGTAACAAAAAGAGCCCGGTTAGGTGCCTTGTGATGACCTAAGGATTTGGGGGGGAGGGAGGTCAAGAGGGAGGGAATATATATGTATAATTATGGCTGATACTCATCACTGTATGGCAGAAATCAATACACACACAAAATAAAGGATTCCTAAAATTAATAAAAATAAAATGCATTTTGATATGAAAATAAGAAAGAGTATCTTTCCTTGGGGAAGAAGGCTACGCCAAATATGGTGGTTTAGTCGCTAAGTCATGTCCGATTCTTGTGACCCCACTGACAATATAATGTATGCAGTATTCTTTGCTAAAATCAGGAACTAGTTTCCAGTCTTAGAAAATTTGGACCAAAGGAGCAATTAACCATCTGTTTTCGCCTCCATGTCCCCCAAGTCTTACCTTAATTCCAAAGTTATGCAGTTGCCTAGCAGCTGCTAATCCGGCTGGACCAGCCCCAATAATGATGACTGATTTCTTTACGAAAAGAAAAAAAAAACAAAAATCCATTAGAGCAATGAAAAGAAAAGTACTAGAAGGAGCCAACTGCCAAGCAATGTTAGTTCATCTGTATTTCTTTGCTGTCCCATTTGTAGAAATTTATTTCCCCAAAGAACACATCAGTACTTGTCCTAAGCCATCCGCCCTTTCCTCTTTTCTACTGTCAAGGGGAACAGTAATTCATATTCTTTCCCCTGAAGAAACACATAATCTACAAAAGTCTGGCTAAAGCCTTTACAGCGATAATGTGAGTTTTACTTGTATTATTAACGTACAATCATGTATCATGACTGTTGGTAGCAGCGCTGCTAGAGGTACGGACACCTACATTGTGGTAATCTTTAGGCAGAAGATGCTGGTCAGGGCCGACGCTGAGCACTCCTGTGTTGATGAGACCCTTCCTTGTCATAAAATAAAGAATCCTCTCCACCTCCTGAACACATCGAATGCGCACGAGACCCCGGACGATGATGTGAGGAATACATTTCTGAGGAGTAAGAGCTTCCTGTGTTTGGAAATAAAACCAGAGTGTTAAACTGACTAACCAATAACGAGTCTTGGTTCCTCAAAAAGGGAAAACACAGGATGACCGCCTGACCCAACAATTCCATTCCCATCATGCACTGGAAAGAGCTCAACGCATGCCAGCATTACTCGAACTGCCAAGAGGTGGGAATGATCCAAGCGTCCGTCAGTGGATGACAGTAAAGCAAAAGGTGGTCTGTTCATACACGGAATACGATTTGGTCATAAGAAGAAATGGAGTACTGACACACGCTGCAACAGGGAAGAACCCTGAAAGCGTCATGCTAAGTAAAGAAGCTGGTTACCAAAGGCCACATGTCACATGATTCCATTTATGTGAAACACCCGGAATAGGCAGCTTTCACAGAGATAGGAAGTGGGCAGTGCTGTGCTTCGTCACTCAGTCATGTCCGACTCTGTGCAACCCCATGGACTGTAGCCTGCCAGGCTCCTGTGTCCATGGGATTCTCCAGGCAAGAACACTGGAGTGGGTTGACATGCCCTTCTCCAGGGGATCTTCCCAACCCAGGGATCGAACCCCAGTCTCCCACATTGCAGGCGGATTCTTTAACCATCTGAGCTATCAGGGAAGCCCAGTGGGTACTTCCTGCTGCAGCGGGAAGCTCATCACTGCAGTGGGTGGCCTATCTCTTCTGCAGGGGAACTTCCTGACCTAGAAATTGACCTGGGGTCTCCTGCATCACAGGCAGATTCTTTACCAGCTGAGCTACCAGGCAAGCCCAGAAAGTGGGCTAGGGTTGCCAGAGGCTGGGGGAAGAAAGGAGTGGGGAGTCACTATTTAATGGGTGTGGGGTTTCCTCTTGGAGTAATGGAAAAGTTCTGGAACTGCACAGAACTGATGGTTACACAACACTGTATATGTACTTAATGCCACTGATCTGCACATTTTACAATGGTTAAAATGGTAAAAATGATAAATCTCACGTGCATGTTCTGTGTGGTGTGTTAGTGCTCAGTTGTGTCCGATTCTTTGTGACCCCGTGAACTGCAGCCCACCGGGCTCCTCTGTCCATGGAATTCTCCAGGCAAGAATACTGGAGTGGATTGCCACTCTCTTCTCCAGGGGATCTTCCCAACCCAGGGATCGAACCCTGGTCTCCTAAACTGCGGCAGATTCTTTACCATCTGAGCTACCAAATTAAAAAAAAAAACCTTCCAGGGTAACTAGAATCTACCATTTATCAGTAAGATATAGTTAAGACCAAAGGGAGGTCTGCTTGGTGAAGGAAGAAAGAAAGGAACAAAAGAGGCACATGGCAATCTCTGTTTTATCATCTAAGTTTGCACACAGCAATCTCTGTTTTATCACCTAAGTTTGCACACGGCAATCTCTGTTTTATCACCTAAGTTTCTCCTCACAGAGAATGACCCATATGGGGAGTGTGGATGCAGAGCACACCACAAATATATTCCTGACTCAATAAACCACACAACAAAGGCCATTATAGGAACCCAGGCTGCTGCTGGCTGGATCTGAAAAAGCTGGGTTCTCATCATCACTGATAAGATGTAAGAGGAACGGACTTAGGAACTTTTCAGGAAAAAAAAAAAAGACCCTGACTTTGTTTACTCCAGAAGCTTTGGTAAGGGTTGGTTCATCTCAAAGATTCAAGAGTCAGGTGGCCTCCTCGCAGGGTTGTGAAGTTAGAACAGGTTTGGGGGCTGGGGCGCAGGAGGGAGGTGTCCACTCTGGCCTTTCTTGTCCCCAACCCCCAGCTCCAAGAGAACCTGATCAAACACAGGAAGATGACTACAGGCTCAAAATACGAAAGAAATAACATGTACAACATTGGCTTGGATTGCTGCAGAAGATTAAGAAATGTGTTTGTATTCATGACATTAAAAAAAAAAAATTTAGTCTGACTCCTTGTGTGTTCTTCTGACTCCTTAAAAGCAACCCTATTTGAGTTTTCCCACTAGAGTATTAAATACATGCATCTTATGATCTTATTACAAATTAAAACAGATCCACACCGATAAGTGGAGGACATTTTAAATCAGAGTCTTCCACAGTGTAAGTCCAATTTCAAAGTCAACTAAAAAGAAATGTCAAGAAAAATGAACCCAAGGCTGTTTCTGAAAAATGCATCTCCCTTCACAGCTTATTTACAGGAAAATTGTGATCACAATTTTGTTTAGTTTAGCAAATGTTTACTACTTAAAACCTACTTTAAGGCTGCTGGAGAGGAAATGAGTAATTCTACCTTGCCCAGCCCACTCACCTGGGTGTAATTCATATCAACTGCATTTACAGATATAACTTCATCAAATTATCTAGGGCTGGGGTCTAATTCAATGAAATAGGGCAGACCCAGAATATCTTTCTTTAACCAAAACTGGCAGTCTGGCAAAATGTTCTACATTCAGCAGTCATTCAAATAATCGCAGAAGGAATTAATAAATTGGAAAAATACGAAGGTCAGGAAAGACTTTGCTAAAAAAAAAAAAAAATTGTAGCAACCTGACCCAGTCCATCCCCCAATTTATCTTCATCCCTTTGAAGGTAAGTGCTGTTTGAAGCCCCTAACATTCATTCAGTCCCAGAAGAGAACCAATCACTAGTTTCAGATGCTTGAGGATAACAAACTGAGGAAGAATTCCTGCCCTCCAGGGGGTTTATGATTCAATCTTTAATGTTTTATTCTTTTTTCTCCCGGCATTGTCATCGGAACTCCTTGACCCAACTTTGCACTGTATGCTCACTCACTAGAGTCAAGAATTCTGGTGACACACGGTCTAAAGCGGTGGTTTTCAGGTGGTGAGACTGCCCCGTCTGGCAATATCTGCAGACATTTTTGGCTATCACACCAGGTTGGGGGGGATGGTGGTTGCTATGGCATCTAGTGGGTATAGGCCAGGGATGCTACCTAAACGCCCTACAACACACAGGACAGCCCCCACCCAAACGTGTGGTGGAGACACACAGATCTAAAGGAGATCAAGCCACTCCTCTGAGAGAAGTCTGTGTCCACGTGCTGCTGGCCAACCTGCCCCACCTCACCTTGCAGTTAGTGAACCACAGGGCGAGGACGAGGTTCCTCAGAGCCAAGTACATGGTGGGGTCCCGCGAATACTCTGGGAACTCGTAGAGCTCATCCAGCTCCATCACATCTGGCCTCACACACAAGGCTTTGCCGCACTCGTTGGGTTGGTAGAAAGGCTGGAAGTACCGGTTCATGCCTGGACTGAGGGGAGAAGCAAAGGAGTAAATCTCACAGGCTGTAAATTCCAAATCTGGGGAAGTGTTGGTCGCTCAGTGGTGTACGACTCTTTGAGACCCCATGGACTGTAGCCCGCCAGGTTCCTCGGTCCATTGGATTCTCCAGGCATGAATACTGAAGGGGATTGCCATTTCATTCTCCAGGGGATCTTCCTGACCCAGGGATCGAACCTGGGTCTCCTGCATTGCAGGCAGATTCTTTACTGTCTGGGCCACAAGGGAAATCCGGGCAAGCTGAAGAGCATAAACAAAACCAAACCAGAAAGAAGGGCCTAGACAAGCTCCCTGGTCTGTCCTATGTAAATGCCTCCACTTCCTCTGTCCAATTAGACCTGCAAGATGGAAATTAAAAAATATTTCCCTATTCTTTCTTCACAAATTCAATTTCTATGGCACAGGAATTTTTAAAAAAATTTTTGTTAAAGAAAAACATGTGCTATAAAATCTGCCATCTTATTCATGTTTGAGTGTTACACATTCACATTGTTTCTCAACAGATTTCCAGAATGTCTTCATCTTGCAATCTGTGGTGTTGGAGAAGACTCTTGAGAGTTCCCCTGGACTGCAAAGAGATCCAACCAGTCAGTCCTAAAGGAAATCAACCCTGAATATTCACTGGAAGGACTGAGGCTGAAACTGAAGCTCCAATACATTGGCCACCTGAAATGAAGAGCCGACTCACTGGAAAAGACCCTGATGCTAGGAAAGACTGAAGGCAGGAGGAGAAGGGGGCAACAGATGATGAGATGGTCGGATGGCATCACTGACTCAATGGACATGAGACTGAGCAAAGTCCAGGAGATAGTGAAGGATAGGGAAGCCTGGTGTGCTACAGGCCACAGGGTCGCAAAGAGTTGAAAAAGACTTAGCAACCGAACAACTTCATTTTGCAGACTTAAAATTCCAAACCCAAATGAATGCCAAATCCCTGTGGAAATATATCTTAAAAGAAAATATTATTGGAGTTTTTCTGATTAGAAGACAGGTTCACAAAAGTAAATAAAAAGTCTCTAACCCCTGATAATCTTTGAGTGGTGTTAAACCCAGTCTAACCTACATTCTGTTTCTAGGAAAGAAAGAAAAAAAGCCCCAAAAAATGCACCAAAAAGGCTGTTTTTCTTACCTGCTTTTCAAGAACATTGTCCCATGTCATTAAATATGACTTCCATGGACATAGAATGCTATCTTATTTATTATCTACTCCCCTATTTCTGGGCATTTTGATTTTACCCAATTATTTTACTACTATAAACAACGCCACACATCTTTGGACTTACTTTTGATAATTTTTGATAATTTAGGATAAATTCCTACATCCAAAGAGGATCTATTGTAAGGTTTTTGATTCACACTGCTAAACTGCCCTTCATATATGTACATATCGACTAATTAGTGTCTTAGGGCCTGTTTCATTCCACCTTCGCTAACACTGGGATTTATCACTTTAGTTGTGATTTTGACCACATCCACGTTTTTAGAGGGTCCAGTGCTACTAGTTAAAACCGTAATAAAAGCCCACAATGTCAAAATCTACTTGCACCAAAGATGAAGTCTGTTAGTGTGCAGGAGATGATCTAGACTTCTTGCTCGTATACAGAGAATTCTGATGGAGAAGTTTTAAATCCCCTGAAAGTAAACAGTCATCAGTCTGCTTGCCCTGACCTTAAGTTTTTTCAAGTGCAACAGATGATGAGATGGTCGGATGGCATCACTGACTCAATGGACATGAGACTGAGCAAAGTCCAGGAGATAGTGAAGGATAGGGAAGCCTGGTGTGCTACAGGCCACAGGGTCGCAAAGAGTTGAAAAAGACTTAGCAACCGAACAACTTCATTTTGCAGACTTAAAATTCCAAACCCAAATGAATGCCAAATCCCTGTGGAAATATATCTTAAAAGAAAATATTATTGGAGTTTTTCTGATTAGAAGACAGGTTCACAAAAGTAAATAAAAAGTCTCTAACCCCTGATAATCTTTGAGTGGTGTTAAACCCAGTCTAACCTACATTCTGTTTCTAGGAAAGAAAGAAAAAAAGCCCCAAAAAATGCACCAAAAAGGCTGTTTTTCTTACCTGCTTTTCAAGAACATTGTCCCATGTCATTAAATATGACTTCCATGGACATAGAATGCTATCTTATTTATTATCTACTCCCCTATTTCTGGGCATTTTGATTTTACCCAATTATTTTACTACTATAAACAACGCCACACATCTTTGGACTTACTTTTGATAATTTTTGATAATTTAGGATAAATTCCTACATCCAAAGAGGATCTATTGTAAGGTTTTTGATTCACACTGCTAAACTGCCCTTCATATATGTACATATCGACTAATTAGTGTCTTAGGGCCTGTTTCATTCCACCTTCGCTAACACTGGGATTTATCACTTTAGTTGTGATTTTGACCACATCCACGTTTTTAGAGGGTCCAGTGCTACTAGTTAAAACCGTAATAAAAGCCCACAATGTCAAAATCTACTTGCACCAAAGATGAAGTCTGTTAGTGTGCAGGAGATGATCTAGACTTCTTGCTCGTATACAGAGAATTCTGATGGAGAAGTTTTAAATCCCCTGAAAGTAAACAGTCATCAGTCTGCTTGCCCTGACCTTAAGTTTTTTCAAGAGTGGGTCATTTGACTTAATTATCAATGGCATAATTAGAAGCAGAATGACTCAAAGAGAAGAAAAAAGAGTGGCTCAAATCAAAACTTTCTTCCGGCATGTCAGAGTGAGTAGGCACGATCATCAAATTACACAGCTATCCAACTTTCAAAGACATGCTCATTAAACTCCGTAGGTACGATTCCTAGCCAAGTGTTACAGCCCCTCCCAATGATTAAGGGAAAAATGAACAAATGTATATAAATAATACAAGTGATCCACAGTAAAACCAGATTCATGAAAAAATGAGGTGCTTTGTACTAAGTGAACACATTTAAAACAAGCAAACAAACAAAACCATCTTCTCCATTCTGCTCACCCACACATTTCCAGGGCAGGGTAGGGGAGGGAAGGTAGGGAGGGCCAGGCCCAGCTCTCACCCAGCACAGAGGGGACCGCCTTCGGGTGCTCCAGCTTCCCCGGGCTGGCGTCGCTGGTCACGCGGTGCGTGCTGGTGCAAGATGGACTCATGCCCACACAGTCTGGGTAGTAGGCCGAGAGCAGGGGGGCTGCCACGCTGTCTTTCAGCAAAGGAGGTAAGATGAGCATGGAGTACCACCAGTGGTTGGACACTTCCGACACTCTCTGCAAAGGGGCAGAGCAAGGCAAAGAGGGACAGTGGCGGACAAGAAATGGACCGGCAGGGTCCACCAAGGACAGAGGGTTCTTGCCCTGTCGTTCATCCTCATTCATCCCCAACGCTTCCCCTTTGCCTTCGCCCACTCCTCAGTCCTAGACCAGAGTCCTACACAGGTAGATTCAGAAACAAAGTCCCCTGAGGAGACCTGGAGAGAAGGTTTCTTAGGCTGAGTTCCTTCAGATCTACAGCAAGAGGTCTCTCTTCCCCCGACCCCCCACCCCGAAAAAAACACCACCATCGAAAGTTTTTTTTTTTTTCTGGCTGTGTCTTGTGGCATGAGGGACACTAGTGCCTTGACCAGGGATCCAAAGCGTGCCCCCTGCATTGGGAGCACAGTCTCAGCCACTGGACCACCAGGGAGTCCCAACATCAGCTAAGTCTTAATGGTGCCTCCACTGGCTCTCCTGGAAGCCTAGGTTTGTTTAAATCTGACACAAGGAACTTCCTTCTGTTCAGGAATCATTTATCACCTGGCCCTTCCGCCTTTTAACTTAGGATCTAAAAATAATGGAAACTGAAATTCAGCCAAAAAAAAAAAAATTGTCTGAAGCAGCAGTCAAATATTACTGCCTTTTGCCAGAGGTTACTAAAAATTTTTTTCAGAGGGAAAAGTACATGACAATCAGCAAAATAAGATGCTCCATGTAAACTGAAGAAACTATTTTTGGTCTTAAAATATGTGATCATAGTCCAGACTTTGAATTAACGAATGGAATGGAGTCATTAGATCAAAGCAGCCTGGTGATGACTGTTGTGATAAAAATAAAATTTACCTGCTTCTAAAACAACACTGCCAGAAATCCTATACTAGGCAGACTTTGCTAAACACGATCTTGAATGTATGCTCCAGAAAATTCTAGGAATCTAATAGAGGAGAATCCTGGGCTCAGGAACCCTCTCATGTTAGTTCTCCAGCCTCCAAGCAAATGCCACCTGCCATCAAGCTGTGGTTTGTGAATTAAAAGATGCACTATTTGCCCTTCAGATTTCAGAGTCCAAATCTCAGGCAAGCATTTTCTCAGCTTACCACAAGCCCCAGCATCCCTCATAAATTATTCCTAGCTGCTTCACACATTATTTTTCTTTTTTTGATGCAGACCTTTTTTTTTTTTTTTTAAACTTATTAAACCTGCTACAATATGGCTTCTGTTATATACCTTTTGGTTTTTTTTGGCCATGAGGCATGTGAGATCTCAGCTCCCCAACCAGGGATCGGACCCCCACCTCCTGCACTGGAAGGCAAAGTCTTAACCACTGGACCACCAGGAAAGTCCCTCACACATCATTTTACTTGTCTGGCCCCTGATGGCTTTTCAGTTTGCAATCTTTGTCCTCAAGGCTTGTTTTAGGTTTGGCTACCCTTGACCAGCCCGGGCTGGACCAAAGAGAAGGAAAGTTCCATTTCATAAACCTGCCCTAGACTCTTTCTCAACTGAAGACAAAAATACAGGGACGACTCTTCTTAAGTTTCTTATATCCCAAGAATATGGCCTCTGTCCTAAAGTTCAGATTTGCTGAGAGCACAATGGTCTGAACCGTAGGGGAAATATTCATAATTTTTTAAACTGTATTTAAAGTTATTTTTTCCTTTCTTTCTATAATGTCATCTCATTTACCCCGAATCCAGAAATTATTTGGGCCACTGCTTTACTGTAAAAATGCTTGAGGGTACAGCTATCTTTTTTTTAATGTGGGTGTACATGTGTGTAAGCTATTTATTTATTCTTTTTATGTGTGTGTCTCACACAGCCCTTTATGTAATAGAACAGACCTGCCAGGTGTCATTTCGCCCTTTGCCTGAACATCAATCACATTCCCTGAAAAAAACTACAAACTAACAATCCTGAATCACTATCACACAGAATAACTCAGAAACTAAAAATTTTAAAAAAAAATCATTTTCTGAAACAGCCGTTGGATCTGGCTTATGTGGCAAAATCGGTCAGCTCAGGGAGCAAAGTTTCCTAAAACAAGCGACATGCAGCCAGGCTTTGCCAGCTGCTGCCCCTTCCACATCTGGGCAGAGACGGGACAAAGCAGTTACACTGAGGTCAGAATAACACGAGAACCCTCTCACAGCTGAATCTGGGCCAAGACCATCAAATCATGGGCCTCTTGTTCGTTCCTGGAACGGTTCAAGTGGCGAGAAGGTCATAAAGTCTCCCTTGGAAAACAAGTATAACAAGTCTGATCCTTGTAGGAAGGCACGGTGTCAGTTTCTGCCTTTTTATTTCCTTTAAACATAAAGCGATAAAATTTTAGTGTTTTTTTTTTCCAAGTTGGGTGAGGATCACTCATAACACCACTCCTGCTAGCATTTTCATCACATAGTTATCAAGGGAGATTAAAAAGCCTTTGATCAGCAACCAAATAAAGACATTCATAACACTGTTACTGTGTTTTACTTATTGTACTTATCGCTGAAAGTGTGATGCTGGCTAATCTGAAACATGCTGAAATACTCACTAGATCCTCTGGGAGGGAACAATGGTCTGAGGTCTCAGGCTGCAAAACAAGACAAAAAATATTAATTACGTTTAATTATAAAATATAGTCTTTTTTTTTTAAGAGTCTTTGATGTGGATGATTTTTAAAGTCTTTATTGAATGTGTTATACTATTGCTTCTGGGTTTTTTGGCCCCAAGGCATGTGGGATGTTAGATCCCCGATCAGCACTCGAATGTATACCCCCCTGTACTGAAGGTGAAGCCTTAACCACTAGACCTCCTGGGAAGTCCCTAAAATACAGTCCTAAGTGTCAGTTTACCTTTAATAAGACATCTCTTTTCATCAATTAGACTGGAAAAGAGAAAGTGTGATAAAACATCCACATGAGTGGAGGTGTGAGGAAGACAACTCCTCTTGAAAGGATGTCCTCGCTGGCAACCTACAACAATGTGTAATAATTCTGGAGAAGAATCTGACAAAATGTGAAACCTTTAAATGCATGATAATTTGGCATTATCTTGTATAACTGAATATGTACATACTGTGATCAGTTCCACACCCACAAATTAAGTCAGCCTTGGATTAAAAAATACTCAAAAAAACTGCAGAAAGTTCCAAAAAGTAAAATCTGAATTTGCCATGCACCAGCAACTGTTTATATAGAATTTACATTATATGAGGTATTAAAAGTAATCTAAAGATGAACTAAAGTATATGAGCAGATGTGTGTAGGTTATATGCAATACTATGCCATGTTAGACAAAGGACTTCAGCATCTTCAGATTTTGATACCTGCAGGGTCCTGGAATCAAGCCCTGCAGATATGACTGTGTGATGCCCAACAATTCTAGTCTTGCTATACAGACATATCGCAGAGACATTGTGGCTCAGTTTGAGACCAACCATTGCAATAAAGCAAGCTTCACAATAGAAGTGACTCAAAAGAATTTTCTGGTTTCCCAGTGCATATAAAAGTTATGTTTATACTATACTATAGTCTATTAGGTGTGCAATAGCTTAAAAAAAGAAACCTGCAAAATACTTTAATTAAAAAATACCTCACGGACTGTCCTGATGTTCCAGTGGTTAAGAATCCGCCTGCCAATGCAGGGGACAGGGGTTTGATCCCTGGTCAGGGAAGATCCCACATGCCTTGGGGCAACTAAGCCAGTGTGCTAAAACTAGAGTCCAAGTGCCCCCAAGACCTTGTGCCAAAATGAAGATTCAGCACAGCCAAAACCAAATAAATACATAAAATAAAAATACTTTATTGCTAAAAACGCGAACCATCATGTGACAAGGCAGAGCTGTCAGAAAGCTTCCATTCGTAAAAAATGCATATCTGTGAAGCACAAAAAAGCGAAGTGCAATAGACCAAGGCACGCCTGCATTTTCTAGAGAGACGCTTGTCCACGTGCACCAAGAAAAGGATTAGAAAATTCTTGAAGAAGCACAGTCTGTAAGAGAGAAAAGCTAAGCAAAAGCCAGAAGTCTATCAAGAGGAGCAGGCAGAAACAAACTGTACTCCAATCAAACAACAATGAGAGCAAACGGTATGGATGCGCCTTCCGAACGTCTCGGAGGGTTGAAAGAGGCCACACCCAGAAGCATGCACGCTGTATTATGCCATTTACATAAAGTTCAAAAGGAAGCAGCATCCACAGTGCAGTAAGTTGGAAGGGTAAGCAGAGACCTATAGCCATACTGCCCTGAAAGCGCCTGTCCTCTTTGATCTCAGAAGCTAAGCAGGGTCGGGCTGGTTAGTGTTTGGATTGGGGAGAAGAGGAAGTAAGTAGTTACTCTGGGCAGGAGAAAAGGATGGACTCTCTGCGTGAAAGGTGGTGCAAGGGTGCTTCTGAGAGGCTGGTCAATTTCTTAACTGTTCAGTTCAGTTGTTCAGTTGTATCTGACTCTTTGTGACCCCATGGACTGCAGCACGCCAGGCTTCCCTGTCCATCACCAACTCCTGGAGCTTGCTCAAACCCATGTCCATTGAGTTGGTGACGCCATCCAACCATCCCATCCTCTGTCATCCCCTTCTCCTCCTGCCTTCAACCTTTCCCAGCACTGGTCTTTTCCAGTGAGTCAGTTCTCTGCATCAGGTGGCCAAAGGATTGGAAGCATCAGTCCTTGCAATGAATATTCAGGGCTGATTCTTTTCAGACCGACTGGTCTGATTTCCTTGGGGTCCAAGGGACTCTCAAGAGTCTTCTCCAACACCACAGTTCAAAGGTATCAATCCTTTGGCGCTCAGCTTTCTTTACTGGGACCTGGCTAAATGTGCACTCTGAGAATTCACTGAGCTTTGGCATTTTGACTTGTGCGCCTTCTGTTTGTATATTTCAATTTAAAAAGTTACCTAAATAAACTGAAGACTGGCATACCATATGGTCTGGGAAATCTAGCCTTTGGAATATATTCCAGAGAAACTCTCTGCACGTGTGCACTAGGAAAACTGAAACAGGAAATGGCAACCCATTCCAATATTCTTGATGGAGAATTCCATGGACAGAGCCTGGTGCGCTACAGTCCATCGGGTCACAAAGAGTCAGACACGACTGAGCAAGGCACTAGGAGAGACGTGAAAGAACATGACAGCCCCAAACTAGAAACAAAGCTCACACACCTATGAACAAGGGAACAGACACGCTATGGTAGATTCCCACAGTGCAGAATTACACAGCAGGGACAATTAACGACTCAGAGCCGTAGGCATCAGCGTGGAGGCAACCCCAAAGCCTCAGTGTTAAGGTAAAGGAGAAAGCTGCCGAAGAACGCAAACAGCAGAGTACAATTTCCAACCAACGTAAAATATGCAAAACTTCACATGTTATTTAGGGTTTCATCCATATGTATCAACTCAAAAACAAAAGGCAGAGGAATAATAAATACGAAACTTGAAATACTGCTTGCTCTTGCAGGAGAGGCAGAGGAAGAAAACCACAGAGGGGCACCCAGGGAGTTACAGAGGCATTGGCACGCTCTGTTTCTAAAACTAGAGGTGAGTGTTCAACTTCATTCTTTATTCCTTACACACAAATTATAAATCCTCTTGTGGGTCTAAGAATTATTTCAGATTAAAACAGCTTGATAGGACTTCCCTGGTGGCAGAGAATATAAGAATCGGCCAGCCAACGCAGGGGACACAGGTTCCATCCCTGAGCTGGGATGATCCCACACATCTCGGAGCAGCTAAGCCCAGAAGCCATGGCTACTGAGTCAGAATTCTAGAGCTCACGAGCCACAATCGCTAAGCCCGCAGGCTGCAACTACTGGAGCCCGTGAGCCTAGGCCTGTGTCTGCAACAAGAGAACCACTGCATCGGGAGGCCCTCGCACTGCAGTGAAGAGGAGCCCTCGGCCGCCGCAACTGCAGAAAGCCTGCGCAGACCCAGGCCAGCCAAATATAAAAAGACACAAACAAGACTTGCACAGGCACGAAGCTGTTCACCACAGTGCACTCACTGACGATAAACGTTTAAATGTCACCTAAATGCCCTTCAACCACACCAAATTCATCACGATCTATCCATTCAGTAGACTATGTATTATATAGTCTTTACAGGGAAACAGATCTCTACGCACTGAGACGGAAGCATCTTCAAGATATGTAAAATGACAAACAGTGAGCTCCAAACAGTGTGTGTTGTTTGCTACCATTCTTTTTAATGTTGTTTTACAAATAAACCTTTCCAGACTTTGTCCTTGACAGAAGACCAAGCTGAAAACCCAAGGGCCTCTGAGTCAATCAACACCATTTAAATAAATATTTCAAAAGTTGAGGTTAATAGATGGTAATCAATCAGAATGGAGCTAGAGGGTCTCAAGGGAGGATTTCTTGGGCAAAGGGGATTTAAAAGATGTGATATCATCCTTAGAGGCTATGATCACTCTGATCTATACTTCTTTAAACCTTTAAAAAGTAGTTTAGATATTTGTTTCCAATGCTTTAAAAAAATGTGCCTATTATGTGCATACATAATGAGAGCATAAAGAAAGTCTAGTAGGATAAATGAATCATTAAGAGCTGTTATCTATTAGAGTGGGAAGAAAGAGATGGTTTAAAGGGGACTTTCATTTTTCATTTACATATTATGTGTGTGCATGTACTTACATATGCACACATACATTTAATTTACTTTTTTAAACTTGAGATTATATTCATGTAATGCTGATGTAAAATTTAAAACTTTAGAAAACAAAACTCCTAAGTATTCATACCATTTTTCTCACCAGTTTACTTTGCAAAATCTTCCAAATATGTTAATAATCATGAGTTACTTCAAGAATATTTGTATCTTAAATCCCAGGTTTTGAAAAACTCGATCATAAACTTTATAAAGCTTTTCAAATGTTTCTCATTCATTCTTTAAAGAAGAATTTGAACTAAGAAAATATTTTGCTGGTGATAACTGCATATCTGTGAATAGATTAATACCACAAACCACTGAATTATATACTTTAAGGGGCTGAATTTTGTGAATTAAGCTATGTGAATTAAGTCAAAATTTTCAGAAAGGAAAAGCATCTTGCATCTGAGATTACAATTCCGAATATTCTTTAGTGTACTGATAAAACATGACACGTTCTACAGATGAATGCTTTAACACTTTGAAGCAATTAGCAACTTTTAAACGCTAAGCAATTGTCAAATCTCCAAAGAGGCACAATATACCAATTAAGAAAGACTGCTAATGGCCCAAACATATTGTTGTTGTCATTCAGTCGCTAAATCGTATCCGACTCTTTGCAATCCCATGAACTGCAGCATGCCAGGCTTCTCTGTCCTTCACTATCTCTCTGTGTTTGCTCAAACTCCTGTCTATGGAGCCCAAACATATTCATCCTTTTCTCTTTACTAACGGGATCCTAATTTTGATGCTGTTATGAAAGATTTTCCTCCAGTTATAAAATATAAAACACGCAACAGTTATGGAATATCTTCTTCCTTTGTCCCCACTGTTGTCAGAGTAGCTGTGAGATCCTGTCCTGGCCAAAGAGCTATAAATAGAAATCTACTGTCAGAACTTCCAGGAAAGCTCCTGGTTTCCCAGTAAAAGGAGGAGAGACTTGGCTTACGATACTCCAGCCTTTCCCATCTTTTCTGCTTTGAACTTGGAATGATGGCTGACGGTGCAGTAATGATCTTGTGAGAGAGCTGGAAACTAGAAGGAGAATCCCCTGGGCAACTACACCAACTCTGGACTGCCTGCTTCGTTTTTGAACTGTTTATAATGATAGAAAAAGAAAAGCCTCAATCGGTTAAGCTACTGTAATGGAGGTTCTCTTTATACCTGGGACAGTACCATCCCGATACAAGGACCAATACAATAGAGGAAAAATATACGCCATTACTACCGACTGACAACTAAACTAACCCATCAGTTAACTCAAACAGAAAACCCAAGACATCATACCTTAACAGCAGTATTTGGTTTCATACCACATCGGTAGGTCTTTGCTATCTGAGGAGTCAGCTGGATCTCCTTAGTAAGCTGCCTCCATTTCCTACACTCAGGTTTTGTACATTGAACCTAGATGGAAAGTAAGAAGTCAAGGTCAATGAGTTAGCGCCTCTTGAGTGAGCATTTCTTCCGTCTCTTCCTTTGCCATCTCCTCCACTGATTTGGGTTAACAAGTGTTCCACACAAATGCGTGAGGTTAAGTGAAAGCCAAATGTAAAAGGTCACACGCTGCCTGATTCCTTTATACAAAGCATCCAAAATGGTAAATTCAGAAAGACAGAAAGCAGATCAGCAGTTGCCAGGGGGTAGAGGTAGGGAGGAAAAGGGAGCTAACGGTTGAATGGGCACAAATCTCCTTCGTGGATGATGAAATGTTCTGGAATCGGATATTGGTGGTGACTGGAACACACTGTGAATGTACTCAATGCTGAGTTGTACATTTTAAAAGGGTTAATTAAAAAACCTTTTTAAATTTATTCTTTAATTGGAGGATAATTGCCTTACAATGTGTTGGTTTCTGCAGTACAACAATGCGAATCAGTCATAAGTGTGTGTGTGTTCTTTCCTCTTGAGTCTCCCTTGTGAACTTTTTGTGAATTTAAAGTTATGTAAATCTTACTTCAATTAAGAAAAATTTTAAGGTATGCAGAGAAAAGCTCAAATTATTTATAACATTAAATAATTTATTGAATGATGGTGTATTTATATTATATATACAATCACCAAAGTGTGTTTTCAAAGAATGGCTAAATAGAAAAAATAAATTAATAAAAAAACTAAAAGCTACTAAAAATTTACATGCAAAGTATGATTCTAAACCAAATTAGGATTTGCATACTAAGTGTGAAATTGTGTTTACATAAACACAGAAAAACATGAACAAAGAAGAGAGATATGGACCAAACTTAGCAATGGCTATCAGCTGGTAATGAGTCTTTAGTTTCTTCTTTATGCTACAGGTCAAGTTAGGTGATTTTTTCACAAAAATAAAAAAAGTGATTTGCTTTCATAGTTACAGAAAGAATAAATGTAATTGAAGAAAACGTTCCTAAAAATTGGAATTTTCATCCATTCCTCTTGCATTTAGTGCTATAAATGCTTTTTCTGTTTAGTTGCTCAGTTGTGTCCAACTCTTTGCTACCCTATGGACTGTAGCCTGCCAGGCTCCTCTGTCCATGAGATTACCCAGGCAAGAATGACTGGAGTGGGTTGTCATTTCCTTCTCCAGGGGATCTTCTTGACCCACAGATCAAACTCCCATTTCCTGCTTGGCAGGTGGATTCTTTACCCTGGAGCTACCAGGGAAGTCCTATAAATGTTTCACAAAATCACAGAGTTTTATCTTTTTTACCCAGTAGGGGAGCTGCTGGTCTGCCATGAAAGCTTTGGGACTAGGTTCAGTTTTTCCATTGCTTGTCCATATTTTTTTCCATGTAGTATATTTGTCATATCCATCCTTATGGCTGAAAAACAATAAAAATAAATATATCAAACAATAAGCTATTCAGGTTTTCAAAACAGGAGGCAGATAGAAATCTTACGTGAAGGACTTAACTAGCCACATTATAAGGGGGGAGGGGTAAATTATCATAGCACACACAAAACAGGTTGCATTTTTAGTATCTAAAACTATCAAGAAGGGATGGTTACCTGTCTGTCCAGCACCCTCTAGCTGTCAGCATCCCCCACAAAATCTTTTCATTCCTGCCCCTCTGCATTGGCATAGAAGAGCAAAATGAAAAATGAAGTCGCTCAGTCGTGTCTGACTCTTTGTGACCCCATCGACTGTAGCCTACCAGGCTCCTCTGTCCATGGGATTTTCCAGGAAATAGGACTGGAGTGGATTGCCATTTCCTTCTCCAGGGTATCTTCCCAACCCAGGGATTGAACCCGGGTCTCCCGCATTGTAGACAGACGCTTTACCATCTAAGCCACCAGGAGCCAAGCAGCTCCTAAATTTTTCAGAATTTGTGAACTACAGAGAATAACTGTCTCATGGCAGATACTTTCTGAGCTCTGAGTGTGCACACACAAGCATACACACACGCAAACTACATCATCAACATTCTGGCACACCTGTAGTCAGCTCAGGTATGGATGAAACAGTGAAATAATTCGGTAACCCCGGGGAGGGGGGTGCTCAGACTTAACCATCTGACCCCTGCCACTGCCCACGCCACCATCCCTCCCACCCCAGAAACTTCCAACAATCATCAGAACAAACCTTCTGTAGTAATGGTCAAAGCATTCATTACAGAAATGCTCCCCACAGGAGAGGTGATACCATCGGGACGTGTAGCCATTCTTGGCTTATCAAGAAGGGATGGTTACCTGTCTGTCCAGCACCCTCTAGCTGTCAGCATCCCCCACAAAATCTTTTCATTCCTGCCCCTCTGCATTGGCATAGAAGAGCAAAATGAAAAATGAAGTCGCTCAGTCGTGTCTGACTCTTTGTGACCCCATCGACTGTAGCCTACCAGGCTCCTCTGTCCATGGGATTTTCCAGGAAATAGGACTGGAGTGGATTGCCATTTCCTTCTCCAGGGTATCTTCCCAACCCAGGGATTGAACCCGGGTCTCCCGCATTGTAGACAGACGCTTTACCATCTAAGCCACCAGGAGCCAAGCAGCTCCTAAATTTTTCAGAATTTGTGAACTACAGAGAATAACTGTCTCATGGCAGATACTTTCTGAGCTCTGAGTGTGCACACACAAGCATACACACACGCAAACTACATCATCAACATTCTGGCACACCTGTAGTCAGCTCAGGTATGGATGAAACAGTGAAATAATTCGGTAACCCCGGGGAGGGGGGTGCTCAGACTTAACCATCTGACCCCTGCCACTGCCCACGCCACCATCCCTCCCACCCCAGAAACTTCCAACAATCATCAGAACAAACCTTCTGTAGTAATGGTCAAAGCATTCATTACAGAAATGCTCCCCACAGGAGAGGTGATACCATCGGGACGTGTAGCCATTCTTGGCGCATCTGAAAACAGCAAAAACAGATCGCTTTGGTAACGAATAAACACGTCTCGCTTTCTGTTAACATTTATCAAACACCTCCTATGAGCCCATTTTGCCTTACCTTCTTTTAGAATCCTAATGACGGGATACTACAACTGAAGAAATGAAATAGTTGACTGACACAGAACAACGCGTGGGGAGGGCACAGGGACTTCGATCAGCGGTACCCAGCTGCCTCCTCATCAAAAGGCCCTGGGACTTAGTTTTATCAGGACTCCACGGAGTGATGATACGGTTTTATGACGTGAAAGAAGGGATGGCAGCGGGCTTGCCACATGTGTGTGAAGGAGGGAAGTGTGGTCTCTAGTAGCAACATCTGGCCAGCTGGGATCGGACCATCCCATGGGCAATCTGGCAAATAAAACCTGCCACACAGCCAATAATGTAGCAAAAGAATGAACTATAAAGCCCCTATGAACACTAACACCACCACTTCTTTGTGATTTTAAAAAAAGAAAGAAAGAATTTGTTTTCCAGGTTTCATTGAATCTTAACTGAAGATTTTTTTCCACTAGAAGTAAAAGGTCATGCTTGGATCACCCAACAAAAATGGCAAGAGTGCAGTTACTGACGTAGTTTGAATGAGCCCTGTATGTATCTCTGGAGGCAGAGGTATGCTGTAAGAGGGAGAAAAGCAGCCCAGAGAAATAAGCAAACACTGGTCTCTGTAGGGAGCTCAAGGTTCTCCCTACTCCCCCCTTACCTCTTACCCCATCCCATCCTCAAACTATCCTCCCATTCCCAGCCTCCAGAGGTACAACTATGGGGGAATGCAATGTGAGCACAGGGGGTTCGTCACTGTGCAGAGCTGATACAGGCTAGTCTAATGGGGGAGTGAGTAGTGGGGTATGATGGGTACAAAATGTCCCAGCAATGTCTCTGCTGCAGGAGAGCAGCATCTCTATGTGTCTTTAGGAAGACTATCTTTGAGGATGAACGCGCTCATTGGCCCCAAGGTGAGACCAAGACATGCCGTCTAAACAGACCTTTCAGAAGTACTTGCAAAGCACACTGGACATGTGGCTGTACAGCCTGCTTTTTCACATTTCCTGTACTTCTTCTCTGACCCACCATCTTCATCCTCATCTGTCATCTCCGTGGCCTTTTTCTTTGCCTGAGAAAGAACCAGCTGAGGTTAAGATCAACACTGGCATGGCCCAGGGTGGAGGTGGTAGGAGGTTTACTCCTGAAATCACTTCCACGTTAGAAGTTCCAAGTGTGAAAATCAACAGCATCCCAGCAGTGGGGTAGGGGCTGATGATAACAGCAATTTCCTTGAGACTGCATTGTGCAAACAATTCACTAATCTGCTAGAAATCTGGAACCAGCACTTTGAAAACAAGTCTCGAAGTAGAGACCGAAAATGCATACTAGCTTCTTTTAGGAAAAAGGTGTTTCAACTCTACTTCAATATTGATTACCTAACCCAGATAGTCTAACCAATAAAAAATTAAAAAGAAATTTTTGTAGGCTGTATCATAAAAAACGAAAGCCACTTTCAAATTAAGATTGTTCTTTTTGCTTAGAGAAGTTCTATCCTCTCAGTATTGTAGATTTAAAACTATAATAAAAATCTGTAGATAAATTCTAGAGAAAGAATTACATCATTCAATATTTTCCTTTTTAAAAAAATGGCGCTACAAGAAAGATGGCAAGTAAGCCATCAACAGCACCCAATTAACTATTACAAGATGAGGTTCAAATGCCTATGAATGACAAGCCAACCATGATCTGGCCCCAGCTCACATCCTGGAGGCAACCACACAGCTGAACACCTTGTGCCGTTTCACAGCAATGCCTTTATCTCCGCTGGATAAGCTGTTTTCCCTACATTCTACCACTTTATCACATTGGAAGTCCCAAGGTGAATTTTTCCTCTAGACTGCAAGTTCCTTGAGGGCTGGAATTCTACTCTTTCATCTCTAACTCTTCAGTCCCAATCACAATAAGTCCACTGGCTCAAAACAGGGTCAATGAATGAACAAATAAGTGATACCTGCCTACCGGAACTCCTCAAAGGAAGGCTATCTGGAGAATGATCAAAAGATGCTTTTTTCTTTGTTCTTCCCCGTGAGGTTGCCATTGTATCAGAAAATCTGTCAAAAAAAACCAAAAAACAAAAAAACAAAAAAAAACAGAAAACATTAAATAAGAGCATCTGCTAATACTTTCAACACTCTGGAGTCAAGTTATTAAGTAGTTTTGGTGGTAAGAGAGCATGCCCTACAGTTAGATGGCCTGAGTGTGAAACCACTGCTTTCAAGTTATTTAAGCTAAGACTAAGCCTCAGTGTTCTCATAGATAAAATGGGCACAACTAGTGTGTACCCTAGTATTGGTGTGAGGAATTAAGTAAAATAATTAATTGAAAGCACCAGGCCTAGTGTAAGTACTCAATAAATGTTACCCATTAGTAGCATATACATTTTACATATATACAGAAATGAATGACCTATAAACAAAAGACAGTGTTATAAAATTCAATGAATAAAAATATCTCATTTTTGTTTATGTTTCTCTCTTTCTCACTGTGTCTTAGTTCCCAAATTTTGATCTATATTACTTTAAAAAGTATACAGGCTTCCCTTGTAGTTCAGTTGCTAAAGAATCTGCCTGCAGTGTAGGAGACCTCGGTTTGATTCCTGGGTTGGGAAGATCCCCTGGAAAAGGAAATGGCAACCCACTCCAGTATTCTTGCCTGGAAAGTCCCATGGAAAGAGGAGCCTGTAGGCAGGCTACAGTCCATGGGGTGGCAAGAGCTGGATACAACTTATCGACAAAACCACCACCCACCACCATACTTTAAAAAGAAAAAGCATTCATTCCTCCTCAGTAAAACCCAACAAATAAATCTCAGGCACACTATCTGGTCATTACTGAATACAGGAATCTGGGTTAGACAGTCACTGGACAAACTGAGTTCTCAAACTAGTTTAATCACAGCACAGTTAAAATATTAAGAATCGCAAGTCTATACACAAAAAAATAATGCATAAATCCATGAACGATTTACAACTTATCGACAAAACCACCACCCACCACCATACTTTAAAAAGAAAAAGCATTCATTCCTCCTCAGTAAAACCCAACAAATAAATCTCAGGCACACTATCTGGTCACTACTGAATACAGGAATCTGGGTTAGACAGTCACTGGACAAACTGAGTTCTCAAACTAGTTTAATCACAGCACAGTTAAAATATTAAGAATCGCAAGTCTATACACAAAAAAATAATGCATAAATCCATGAACGATCAAGACTTGTCATACTACCATTTTTTTCAATTAACTTAAATAAGAAATGAAAAATGCCTAGCATAAGTAAGTACTCGCTAGTATATGGATTCTACACTTATCAGACATCTCCTTCCCTGGTCCATATTTACTCCACACACATACTCACAACAGCATGAGAAATAAATAGGACATACCTACAGATAAGGAATTGAAAGTGGAATTTGAAAGTGGAGAAGTGTTGTTAAGATACAAGTCCCACATGAAAGTGAAGTCGCTCAGTCGTGTCCGACTCTTTGCGACCCCGTGGACTGGAGCCTACTAATGGCAACCCACTCCAGTATTCTTGCCTGGAGAATCCCGTGGACGGAGGAGCCTGGTAAGCTCCAGTCCACGGGGTCGCAAAGAGTCGGACACGACTGAGCGACTTCACTTTCACTATTTACATTAACATTTGTAAGTTATGGATTTATGAACATCACATGTAAAAACTTTCAATCTGCCATCTATATCAACTTTGAGAAATCTTGATACCAACGTTATGGGTGGTTTTTCTTTGACTCAGTCTTCACTTTCTCAAAATCATTATGTTAATATAGGAACAAATATACTGTATGCACATTCTGAAATGCATTACAGTTCTTAGCCATTTTAAAAAATCGCCATCAGTCCTACAGCACTCATTATGTAGCTAGATAAAGCACTGCTGCTGCTGCTGCTAAGTCTAACATCACATGTAAAAACTTTCAATCTGCCATCTATATCAACTTTGAGAAATCTTGATACCAACGTTATGGGTGGTTTTTCTTTGACTCAGTCTTCACTTTCTCAAAATCATTATGTTAATATAGGAACAAATATACTGTATGCACATTCTGAAATGCATTACAGTTCTTAGCCATTTTAAAAAATCGCCATCAGTCCTACAGCACTCATTATGTAGCTAGATAAAGCACTGCTGCTGCTGCTGCTAAGTCGCCTCAGTCGTGTCCGACTGTGTGTGACCCCATACACTGCAGCCCACCAGGCTCCCCCGAGCCTGGGATTCTCCAGGCAAGAACACTGGAGTGGGTTGCCATTTCCTTCTCCAGTGCATGACAGTGAAAAGTGAAAGTGAAGTCGCTCAGTCGTGTCCAACCCTCAGCGACCCCATGGACTGCAGCCTATCAGGCTCCTCTGCCCATGGGATTTTCCAGACAAGGGTACTGGAGTGGGTGCCATTGCCTTCTCCGGGATAAAGCACTAATGGTTTTAAAAGTACTACTGTCTACCTTAACTCTTATACCCTAAGAAGAGCTTCTGGCTCACATTTTCAAAATAATTTACAATCTCTTTACATAAAACTTACAACCTACATTATTCATAAAATGAACCACGAATAAAGCACTTATAAACATGTACACTGTATATGTTAAGTATTGCAGCAAAAATATTTGAGTCCAATGTGCGGTTTAGGAATGCAAATAAAATCAGTTCAAGCAACATTTGACCATATTAGCTGGGAATGCTAGCACTCTCAAAGGAAAGCATAATTTCTGGAAATTTCATCAGACATTCTAACCCAACTGTATACTGAAAAACAGATTTTTGATTGCAAAGGAATGAGGTAATCCAAGAAATGGTTAAGAGGAAATGAAAACATGAGCTATGAAAGCCGTTGAGAAATCTGTGTGGTCTGGGAAAAACATGATTGAAGATTTTCAGAGTAGTACATTTTCACCTTTAATTATACAATTAACAGTTATGTACCTTCATTCTTTTTTGACACTGTAATTTCTTTATTTCCACTGTTGCTGGGTTCTTGGGGCCTCAAATGGAGGAAAAAATTTTAAATTGGAAAGTCTACAGTTACTTATGCTTTTAAATATAATCTTAGAAATACTGACCAAGTGTTACTGGAAGTGCTTTCTGACCTGGTTCTTCAAATTAATAAACACACCTAACTGTAAATATAATCAATTCATTTCAGATTCAGTATGACCTTATAAGCACAGTTCTTCCTAATTTTAAATTCGTAGCTTTGGTTTTCTCTTAACATGACAAAAAAAAAAAGGAAAAAATGGTTAGGGGGAGCACCTAAATATGTGTGAACATATCGATGTCTAGATTTCTAGTTTAGTAAGTTCCAAGATTTTTTCAGAAGTAACTTATTCAAAAAACTGAAAAAAAAAACCCACACAGAATCCATAAAAATATGAATTAAAGGACTCCAGGTTGAAATAAAAACGTATAGTGGCATTAACATAATTTCTTGAAACTGAACAAACTACTAGAAACTTTTCCAGAGATAACAGGGGCAAAAATTTCCCTTCGGGCCACTTAAAACTGCACCCACAAGAATCAGCTTTCAGACGTATGGATCCAGTTCAATTGCCCGAATGCTCTGTTGACGATTTTCTCTGCACGGAGGATAATTAATTATTGATGGTCATTTTCTCCCGTACCTCCTGAAGAAAACCTTACTGCCCACTCACCTTTCTTCCACTAAAGTCGGTTTAAAAAAAAAAAAAAAAAAAACCCACCAACCAACCAAAGTGTAAAAGCCTTGAGCTGTGTGTGCACTGGTGGAGTGACCGATCCTCGAAACGAAGTGGTGTGGACGCCTGCACGCTCTCCCGAGGGAAGGCCTGGCCTCCATCTGGCTAGGTTCCAGATCACAGAACCCCCCAACTCGCTACAGCTGGGCCTGGCTCTTCCTTCCTCTTTCACCTGCCAGCTGCTGGGCTGTTGACTAACAGCTACCGAAACCGGGCCGCCCCCTCCGGGTCCCGGAGGAGTCACCCCGGCAACCTGGCAATGCCGATAGCGTCTTAACGCGTGGTCCCTGCAGTCCAGCTAACAGCACCTGCGAGGCCGTACCGGCTTCTCGCCGCCACGCTCTCAAAGCTGGGAGGCAAGCGACCGAGTTGCAGCCCCCGGACGGTGGGTGCCCCTTCCTCGCAGCAGCCTCTCCCCGGGTGACAGGGCTCTGACAGCCCCCAGGAGGGAGCCCCCAAAGGCTCTCTGTGCCAGCGGCAGGCGCCTCGCTTTCCGAAAAGCTCTCTCGACTCCTCCGAAGTCGGAGAAGCCGCAGCCTCCCCAGGCTCACCTTTGCTCTGGAGGCGTGCAAGGAGTCGCGGAGAGACGGCACCCCTGTACAGAAAGCAAACATCGTGGGGAGGTGGATTAACCCGCAACACCGCGAGGAATCCGGGAAGCCGGTCGCTCCAACACCCCAGGCCAGGAATCCACCCCTCTCCCCAATTCCTCGGGCTGGGACCCTCCCCCGCACCCTCGCCCCTTTCCAACCCGGGGACCAAGGCAGAGCCCCTCGGAACCAGTCCACCTCCCACCCGGGCGAGGACAGAGGCTCAGGGGCAGGAGAGCCTGCACCCCGGCCAGGCTGCTTTGTGCAGAGCTGTCACCAGAAATCAGCCGCTGCCCCCACGCCCGCCCCCGGAGCCGCGCGTCCTCCCCGCCCCCCCACCTCGGAGCGCAGGCGAGACGGAGAGCGCCGCCCGGGGCTGCGGGCGCCTCTCCGGAGCCGCGCGCTGCGCGCACAGGACAGCAGGATCCGCGCCGCGAGCCGCAGCCTCACCTCGGCCGCCGCCGCCGCCGCCGCTTCCGCCCCTGTCACGACGTGACCCGTGGTGGGAGGAGTCGGCGGGACTGGGGAGGAGCTGGTCCCCGCCTTCGCCTCCGCCGCGCGGCTCGCCCCGCCCCGGCCATTTCCGCCGCTGCGCACAGCCAGGGCGTCTGGGGCGGGGGGCGGGCTC
>SJYC01079281.1:0-24607 GCA_006408675.1 Madoqua kirkii | reverse complement strand
GCGGGGCGGAGGCGGGGGCGGGGCGGAGCCGGGGGCGCGGGTCCCCAGCCGGTGCGGCCCCTGGGCAGCGCCAGAGTCGGCGGCCGGCGGGCGGACAGCGCACGAGGTAGGGGCCGCTGGGCGCGGAGGAGGGTGCGGTGACCATCGGGCCGTTTGCGAGTGTGAGTGTGTGATCGGGAACGGGGCACCCCACGGTGCGCGCACCGCCCGGGAATCCCCGCCCTGAAATGGACTCAGGGTGCCCAGTGTTCTGAGTCCCTGATTAAAGTGACCTCCAAATCACTGTTGGGCATGGTTGATTTTAAGAAAAGAGAAATACTTGCCAGAATAATGAGTGATGCGCTGGGGGCGGGGAAGTGGGAGAAATGGGGTGTTGTAAATATCCTGTGTCCTGCTCCTTGGTAAATGCAGAGGTGTATGCGCATGTAATAGGAAATCACTGAGCCACACTCTTAAAATCTGTGCACTTGAGTTTAAAATCTTCAATTTTAAATTTACTTCAGTTTTCTAAATTCTACAATTTACCAAAATTTTTAAAATAAATTTACTGAATTTTACTAATTTTAATGTAGGAAAATTTAACTTCAATTTACTAAATTTTCAGTTTCCTAAAGTTTTAAAATAAATTTAAAGCAGAAACATGGTTTTATCCAAAAGGTGAGGAGGAAACCAGACTTGGGAGAAGACCCAAGGAGATTTGTGCACTCTGCTATTTCTGTGTATGGGTAAGAATGATTATGAAACTAGCCTGTCCTGGGTCTTATAATTTTGCACTTTTATCTTGTTATAAAAGGAAATTTTTTCTTTCTCCAGAAAGGGACGTGGACAAGTTAAGTAAATGTTGAGAAGCTATGAGAACAGCTAAGAAATGACTAAATTATATTCATGATACCAAGTCTGTGTGAGAGGGGTATGTGTGTTAAGTTGCTTCAGTTGTGTCTGGCTCTTTGCGACCTCATGGACTGTAGCTCACCAGGCTCCTCTGTCCATGGGATTCTCCAGGCAAGAAGACTCAAGTGGGTTGCCATTCCTTCTCCGGAGGATCTTCCCAACCCAGGGATCGAACCTTGGTCTCCTGCATTGCAGGCAGATTCAAAGAGAATATTGCTTGTGTCAGTCAGATTCTTTACCGACTGAGCTAGAAGGGCCCAATAGGCTGCCCTTGTTCCATGATAAAATGCTTCCCTTTTAAGTAGAGAACTGTTTTAATCAGGCTCAAGTTCAGGTGTCAAAATTTGTGGCTGAAAATGGAAATGGGAAAACTACAACTCGCTTTTCTATACACAATATAGTCAGATACTCCTCTCACCTTTCAGAAGACTCAAGGATTACCTCCTGACATGTCAGGGCCTTTCAAAAAGCCATTTGTTAACAAATGTTTGCTGGAAAGTGATTTGTGTTCTTAATTCCAAGGGAGGTGCCTTCTCCATTAAAACATAAGCACACTGAAGCCCAATTTGTCATAAAGGGAACTTTTTCTTGAATAACTTCTGTTCTGTGGTGTTTGCTGTTCTCATAGATGAATCATTAAATTAACTCCACTAAGATTAGCCTGCTAGTGTAATCCAAATTAAATTAGTTTCACTAATGATTCAAAGGATACGTTAGAACTATTGTGTTGTATTGTCAATTTGTCATAAAGGGAACTTTTTCTTGAATAACTTCTGTTCTGTGGTGTTTGCTGTTCTCATAGATGAATCATTAAATTAACTCCACTAAGATTAGCCTGCTAGTGTAATCCAAATTAAATTAGTTTCACTAATGATTCAAAGGATACGTTAGAACTATTGTGTTGTATTGTCCTTATGTAACAAATTTCATATTGAAAAGACAGACATTTTCCACATACCTTCAGGTAGATTTGCAATTATGTTCACATGTCTTTTTTCTTTAGTTTTCTTTGTAAAGGAAAAAAAAATAAGGAACAAAGAGTATTGCTCATCATCCAGTTATACTAAGGGTTAAATTGCAACCCCCTGCAGAGAGTGATATTTATTCCCCAAGTGTTTCAGGACTTCAGGAAGGAAAATAAGAGTGAGGCATTATGTGTTTTGGATCAATGGCCCCTAGATAGCATGCTTCAGGGAGAATTACAGTGGTCCCAGATTCCTGCAACTTTCTGTACACAGAAATCACTAAAATCATTAACTTAAAGTATCTGTTCTTTGTGATTACAAGTAATCTTTTACCAAGATGTATGCTAGACTACCGGGCTTCCCCAGTAGCTCAGCGGTAAAGAATCTGCCTGCAATGCAGGAGCCACAGGAGACGAAGGTTCAGTCTCTGCGTGGAGAAGATCCCTGAAGGAGGGCATGGCAACCCTCTCCAGTATTCTGGAGAATCCCCCTGGATAGAGGAGCCTGGCGGGTTACTGTCCATAGGGTCGCAAAGAGTCAGGCACAACTAAAGTGACTTAGCATGCATACCCACACTAGGCTACATATTTTTCCTAGTTAAAAAAAAAATTAAAAAGATCTTATGTATACAGAATATACATATTTGGAGCATTTTCCTGGAGCTATGCTCTGAAAGGCTGTGCCCCTGAAAGACTCTCTCCCAGGCTATTGTCCTCAGTGAGGTCCCCAAATAAAATTGAAACTCATAACTCTTAGGTTGCGTGTTTTTCTTTAGATCAACAGCTTTGTATGCATTTTCCATTCAAAAAAAAGGTTTAAGAAAATTATTTGAAAGTGCAGACTTGTGGGATAGAGGTGGGATACTGAATCCATGCATCTGCTTTTAGTCCTTCCTGAAACTCCACCAAAACAAGAGCAGGATTTTTAAAGGCATAACGGAAGGACAGAAGAGAAGAATAAAATTTCTAAATCAAGAAAGCAGATGGACAAGTGGTGAAGGATTTTGCAGACTAGAGAAAGCTAAAGTCTAAACCAACAATGGAGAAGGCAATGAGCTATCCTACTTGTAGAATTCCCCAGTGCTCCTAAGTTAGCAGCACCAGATATCTCTGGGAAATGGAAGGGTCTGGTCTAAATTAAGGCAAGTGTTTGAAATTCTGATTCCTGAAAAGCTAAGTTTCTGGCCCCTTCCCCAACTTCCTGCTCCTCACAGCATCCGCAGACGTTTGGGGGTTTATTCCCTGGAGAGGGTACAGTCTTTGGACTGGGAAGATATAGTTCACAGCTGGGCATGGGAGTACCATACTCAAAGTACAGAAATGAACTGAACACAAGCAAATGAATGCTGGCACCTTCTTCCGTCTTTATCCTTTTCTCATGGGCGGAAGAGCCTGGTAGGCTACAGTCCATGGGGTCTCGAAGAGTTGGACACGACTGAGCGACTTCACTTTCACTTTTCACTTTCATGCATTGGAGAAGGAAATGGCAACCCACTCCAGTGTTCTTGCCTGGAGAATCCCAGAAACGGGGGAGCCTGGTGGGCTACCGTCTATAGGGTCACACAGAGTCAGACACGACTGAAGCAACTTAGCAGCAGCATGTGAGTATAGATTCATGGTCCCAAGGACTCAAGCTTTCGACAGGAATTAAAAGGTCCATTTATGGAAAGCCTTAAGTCCAAAAAAAAAATAAAGATCATGACATCTAAGTTTCCAAATGATATCTGCTCACTTCATTCTACAGTAAAGCTTAGAGTCAGTAAGCTTCATCCACAAGCTTAACCTTATAATCAGCTTTTTGGTATTTACTCTTAAATGTGAGTAGGTAATGGGGCTTCCCTGGCAGTTCAGCGGTAAAGAATCTACCTGCCAAGCCAGAGATGCAAGCTCAATCCCCGGGTCAAGAAGATCCCCTGGAGAAGGAAACGGCAACCCACTCCAGTATTGTCTGGAAAATTAAATGGACAGAGAAGCCTGGCAGGCTACAGTCCATAGGGTCAGAAAATCAGACATGACTGAGTGACTAAGCAATTGCTAGGCATTTAAGGGCAATCACTAGTTTGGAAGACAAGACAAAACCAACAGAAAAAGTGACTCAGTAACTAACCATGCAGGTAAATAAAATATTATAGCCTTTCTGTACATAAAAATAAAATAAAAAGAGAGCATCAGAAACAAAAAGGAGCTCTTAAGAAGTAAAGACTTGAAAGCAGGAAAGAAAAACTAAATAGATAAAAATAAGGTAATCTCTCAAAAAATAGGGCAAACGGTGAAGACCTGGAAAATAGAAAAAATGTGAGCGATTTACAGTATTGGGTCAGGAGATTCTATTGTGGCTTAGTCTCTCAATTGTGTCTTACTCTTTTGGGACTTCATGGATTGTAGCCCGCCAGACTCCTCTGTCCATGGGATTTCCCAGGCAAGAATACTAGAATGTACTGTCATTATTTCCTTCTCCAGGGGACCTTCCTAATCCAGGGAGCAAACCTGTGTTTGCTGCACTACAGGAGATTCTTTACCTCTTGAGCCATTTGGGAAATTCTACAACCACATAAAAGGGGTCTGAGAAAGAGAAATAGAAAAAAAAAATGAGGGGGATCAAAACCATCTGAATAATTCAAGACTTCTTCCAGAATTGAAGAATATGAGCTTCCAGATTAAAAGAACTACACCAGACAGATGTAAGTGGACCCAGAGTGAGGCGTGGAATTTTGAAATTGCACAAACTAAGGGACAAAGAAAAGCTTTAAGAGAGAGAAAAATATTGACCACATCGAAAAAGCATCGGAATCCGAATGTCTTTGAATTTAAGCATTAACTCTGCAAGCTAGATAAGGGAATGATTTCTTCAGAATTGTGAGTGAAAATGTTTGCCACCTGAGAATTCTTACCCAGCAAAACTGCACATCAAGGAAGGGGGATGCTCAGTGGCCCAGTCATGTCCGACTCTTGGCAATCCCATGGATTGTAGTCCTCCACGCCCCTCTGTCCATGGGATTTTCTAGGCAAGAATACTGGAGTGGGTTGCCAGTGGGTGAGGAATAGCATGAAGATATTTTATACATGCAAAGTTGCAGAAGAAACCCGTTTCTCCCATACGCTCTTTTTCAGAAAGCTGCTGAAGGTTATACTTTACCAATATAAGGGTGATAACAAAAAAGGGGAGGGGAATAGCCAATTAAGAAAACAGGGGATCCAGCACAAGATAGAAAGCTTCAGGATGATGATCAGGAAGGATCCCAGAAGACCGGCTGTGTACCACGAGAAAAAAGCATCCACGTTAGAAGGCTCTTCTAAGATGACGTTGATAGGATATCTGATAACTGACGAGACTGAGAGTGTACTGATAGGAGATTGGGAGAACTTAGTGCTGAATTAGTAATAAATACATAGAAATTTTATAAATGAAAAAGCCAGACAGTTATTAACTATAGATCAAAAAGGTTGTACAGAAAAGGAAAAGTGATCATAGAATTCTACATGGCTTAGCCGAGAATAGTATTTATCTAGTCATTGTAATGTATACTTAAATATTTAATCACAAATATGCTGTGTGTGGATGGATGCAATAGGAAAAATGAGAAGGTGGTGTGTGTGTGTGTTGGCAAGTTGAAAGAGGGCTAAATGCTGATATTTTCTAGATGCTTCCTAGAAGTGAAAAATTAAGATACAAAATAAGCATGATATTTGAGTCATATTTTGAGATATATGTCAAGATTCAGCTAAAAGAACTAAAGATGGCAACCTCTCAGAAACGGGGACATGCTTTCATAACTGTTGAGCTCTGAATTGTGTACAACATAACACTGGACATTGCTTAAAAACAATAAGTAAACATTAAAAGAAGTTTTCAAAATTAAAGAACAGGATGTTAAAGGGACTTGAATCCGCCTGCCGATGCCAAAGAATGAGATGTTAGAAAAAATTCTCAGCTAGCAAAAGTTATACTGCCTGTTTATTTTTTTTATCCTCTCTCTCTTTTTAAAAAAGTTAAACTCTTTTACTCTAAGATGTAATTCAGTTTATTTAAAGATCCTTCCTAATATGGGTTATGAGGTATGCTGTTACTATCAGACTCACTGAAAAGTAACTTTTGTGTGGCTTTTCCTTGAATATTGAAACATTTTTTAAAAGCTACACTGCTGAAAATATTAGGGTTTTATTTCATTTATCATAGAATTGAAATGCCCTTAAATGAGAGCAGTACAGACATGTTTCATTTTTAGGGGACGTTTGTTTGTGAGCCAGGGCAATCTACAAAACCATGGCTGATACAAGAGCGGTACTTGACTGTGAAGAGTACCCAGACACCGAGGTGCAGAAAGACCGAGTGCTGACTCTGGAAGAATGGCAGGAAAAGTGGGAGAATCACAAAACTGGATTTCATCAAGAACAAGGACATCAGTAAGAAATGTTTATATTAAATGTGGGTCTTTAACAGAAATGCCCCATCAGAAACTGACTTTGGAAATAGAAATAATAATGTAGGTGCACATTACTTGATTGACTTTTAAGATGCACAGGTTTAGTTTTTCACATTTGAGCATCTCTGAGTCAGAATGCATCTGTGGCGTGTCGTGGTTTAATTGGCAGTGATATTTCTTCCCGTGCAGTATAAATCATGGTGCGACCTATAGTTGATGGCATCTTCAATGTCTGAAATCTGCCTTTCTTTAATCCCCTGTAACAGCTCTTCATTGGTCATGTGTGTTTATACATACCCAGATGCTCAAGCTATGTTAATGCTGCTGCCTCTTTATACTGAAAAGTAGAGGTGATATGACTTTGCTTCCCAATAGCATATGTTCGAATGTTGAAGTACTGTCTACATAGTGGAAGAAGAGAAGCTGAGAGAAATTAACGTGAGCTACATGCTGAGCAATGTAATGGTAGTCAAAGTCAGCTTTGAAGCAGCAGCAATAGACCCAACGGCCCATTGCCGAGTCAAGTGGTCACGACAGATGTTCCTTCGTCCAGGCAGCCACCCTGACTGCCCAGGGAACACTGTTGCTACTATTACGTTTGCACACTGAGTAATAGTTGGGATATCATCCCAGAACCGTGTATGAGTCCTCTCTGTCATGTAGCTGGCCTTAGAACATGCACACAGGCGCGATGGTGTAAGAGTCACGGTCCAACTCTTACGACCCCATGGACTATGTACCCCATGTAGCCAGGCCCCTCTGTCCATGGGATTCTCCAGGTGAGAATCCTGGAGTAGGTTGCCATTCCTTCTCTATCACATAGGTATACATTTTTAAAACATATCAACTAACGAAAAATAAAATTTTGTTTGTAATTACTCACCAAGAAAATCCCAGGTTTGGGTCAGGTTAACCCCTCACTAGTTACATGACTGAGCAAGCTGCTTAATCTTCCTGTTTCTTCACATGTAAACTGACGATTTTAATAACCAAGGTTCTCTACTGAGTAAAAGTTGTTGGGAAATATTATGTGAGATAATTCATGGAAAGTACTTAGCGTTATATGATTGTAGTCCTTTCCTCTATGCCTTGGGCTAATTAAAACAAATTTTTTTTTCTTCCCAGGCTATTAAAGAAGTATCTGGATACTTTTATTAAAGGCGAGAAAGCATTGAGGGTATTTTTTCCCCTTTGTGGAAAAGCAGTTGAAATGAAATGGTATGAGCAGATAAGCATGAACATCCTCTCTTGTCTTGATGATAAATACTATGGGTGAATATTTAATAGGATGTAAGTTTTAAAAGTTCCTTTCTCAGGAAATGTACAGGGATTCTATATTTAGTAGACTATTACTGATGGGTTCATAGAGGTAATATTCTCAAACAGTTAAGACACTGCCGAAAAAGAGGGATGAACTTGTCTTTCTGTATTGAGTTAAGAAAAAAAATTAGTTTAGAACCGTTGAGATGGGAGAGGGGAAGATGGAACCAGGTTTCCATCTTAAATCTCCTTCCTCTTTGTGCATGGTTTAGTTTTTGTAGGTGTTTTAGGAACATGGCTAAGTTAATTTTAGATATTTGAAATAGAGGTGGACAGAAAAATGAGTTACAGCTTTTTTGGCAAGAATGTGTATATTCCACAGTTCAACTCAACCCTCCCCTCCCTCAACCAGCACGTAGGAGGTTTTGTTTTCATGAATCATTGCTAATAAAACCAGTGATAAAGAAAGTGTTTCTTGTGAGTAATTCTCTGTGAAAAGAATTCACTTTAATTAACAAGCCACCCTCACTATGGGTTACCCTAAAGTCACAAACCTGACAATTATTTCCTATACAGAATTTGTTGTAATGATTGATGTATAGATGCTATCTTATGTGCCAAGATGTACTATTGATTTATAAGCATGAACACTGATAACTTTGATCATCAAGCAGGAAAGAAAAATAAAATATATGAAAATAATTAGTAAGTGAAAAATACAGTAACTTAAAAATGCTCTGTTCCCTATGTAAATATAGGTGGCCAAACCACAGAATACGTATGCATTGAGAGTGAATTTCTGAGTGGGGACAGTGACATTTTTGCAGTCTGCCACCACTCCCACAACTTGTAGCTGAGCGCTTTTGCGAGTGGCTGCTGGAGAAGGCAATGGCACCCCACTCCAGCACTCTTGCCTGGAAAATCCCGTGGATGGAGGAGCCTGGTGGGCTGCAGTCATGGGGTCGCTAAGAGTTGGACACGACTGAGCGGCTTCACTTTCACTTTCATGCATTGGAGAAGGAAATGGCAACCCACTCCAGTATTCTTGCCTAGAGAATCCCAGGGACGGGGGAGCCTGGTGGGCTGCTGTCTCTGGGGTCGCACAGAGTCGGACACGACTGAAGTGACTTAGCAACAGCAGCAGCAGCTGTGGCTTAAAGAATCCATGGGGCTGCAAAGAGTTGAACATGACTATTATCGTATAAAAGTTGTTATGTTAGAAGATTTTTCACTTACGTAATAAATTTGTGTATTAAAGGTCTATACAGATATGCAATGTGAATAGATAAACTATTAGCTGAAACTCAAAAACATTAACATAAAGTGTGTAGGACATTTTCTTAGTTTGGGGGTTTCCTTAGGGCAGTATATTACAGTATAATCCAGTCTTCGTGAATCTACCGTAGGCTATGCTTCATTTTTCCACATGTAAAAATTTGTACTTTTTGGCTTCCTTCACCCATTTCACCCATCACTCACCCCCCAGGCTCTGGCAACTACCAGTCTGGCCTCTGTATCTATAAGCTTGTTTTTGTTTTTGTTAGATTCTACATGTAAGCAAGCTTATATGCGGTTCTTCATTGACTCATTTCACTTAGCATAAAACCCTCAGAGCCCATCCATGTTGTCATAAATGGCAAGAGTTCAATTATTTATGACTGAATCATATTCCATTGGGACAGTAAAGTCTTTTTAATGTGTACCCCAACTCCCATCCCCATAGACTTCATGATTTTATTGCGTGACTTTGCATGGTGCGGTGGTTTTTAAGAATGCATGTATTGCATTACAGCATAAATGACTTACGTGTTTATTTAATGTGGCATAAAAATCAATACTGAACCTGGTATTTGTGCCGCTAGTATTGTCTTCTCTAAAGTCTAAGACCCCAAGGCTGAATTCTGTAACCATAAAGCTAATCAGGAAAATGCTAGCTATTTGCATATGGTAATGAAACAAATTTCTGGATAGGATTTAGTGTAGATAAGTGGAAATTTTAACATTGTTACAGAAATGGATGCTAATATTCTAGCTCTGTGTACTCCAGTACTATATCTATCAGCCCCATGTGGCTATTTAAACTAAATCACACAAGCCACGTCTCAAGGGCCCTCGGCTGTGTGGTTAGTGGCTTCTGGATTGAACAACACAGGTAGAGATTCTTCTCTCATCACTGGAAGTTTTAATGGACTGAGCTGATTTCCAGAAATTGAAAAGCATATCAAATTCACAGGATGCTGTTAAATCAAAAACTCTTCCAATCCAATCTATTTGTAGTAAATCAACATTTTAAGGTATAATTTTCCAAGCTTTTAAAATTTCCCCAAGGTCCTATAAACCCTTTTCTCAGAACTCCACATAGCATAGGGTTTGAGAATATATAGATTATATTATATAGAATGTATAGAGAATATATAAATCTGCTTGCTGTGAATCACATGTTCTGTGAAACCCTGTGAGTCTGAATTCATACAAATCTCTTAAAATTAAGGAAAATATATGCTCATTGGTGTATATCGTTTTATTTAGTATTGTACTCGAAAGAAAACTTCTAAGTGTAATTATACAATTTTATGCAGGTTTGCAGACCGAGGACACAGTGTAGTAGGAGTCGAAATCAGCGAACTTGGGATACGGGAATTTTTTATGGAGCAGAATCTTTCTTACTCAGAAGAACCAATTATGGAAATTCCTGGAGCCAAAATATTCAAGGTGTGTTTTGGTTTGGGCAAATATTATTTCCATACCCCCAAAAAAGGTTTTTCTCAGCATGAGTAAGTGAAGACACTATACACGTCAGATGACCCCTCTTAATCTTCAGATTCACCAGGACTTTATATAGCATTAGGATCAGGAAAAGATAGTATATAAGTGAAGACTCTATACACGTCAGATGACCCCTCTTAATCTTCAGATTCACCAGGACTTTGTATAGCATAAGGAACATAAAAAGATAGACCATAGCTAGATGTGAACAAATAGACATGAAAAGCCAAGATCAAAGCTTATTTGTCATATTTTTGGTTTGGGCTTGTTGGCTTTTTAATTTATCAACAAATGTTTCTGAGAACCTGTCAAGTGCCACACCCTGCGTAAGACACCGAAGACATGAAAACACAGTCCCTGCCCTAAAGAATCGCTTAGCTTAGGAGAAAAGAGAAGCATAGGAGACTCATACAGGGAGCTCAGTGAAACGACTTGGGGTGTTAAGCAAACCGAGAGGGAAGTTTCCTAACCCAGCCTAAGGGGCGTTTCCTGAAGTGTGATGACAGTTAGGACTGGGACAGGCAGGGCGTCAGGTCAGCCAGCTCAGATGCCCTGTGAGGCCGGCACCTCATTCTGCACCACAGGGTCTTAAGTGGGAACGTTACAGCCAGGTTTTCTTTTGCACCAGCCACCGTGGCTCAGATGGTAAAGCATCTGCCTGCAATGCGGGAGCCCCCGGTTCAGTCCCTGGGTGGGGAAGATCCCCTGGAGAAGGAAATGGCAACCCACTCTAGTACCCTTGCCGGGAAAATCCCACGGACAGAGGAGCCTGGTAGGAGCGTGTCCCTGGGGTGGCAAAGAGTCGGACTCGACTGAGCGACTTCACTTTCACTTTCACCCTTGTAGCCTCAAGGGAAGTGAGTTTGAAGGGCGGTAGCCCCCTGGCAGAGAGACCAGATAGAGGTTGTGAGCAGTGGTCCAGGAAAGAGAACTTGAAGGGCTGCACTAGGAGAGCAATGGGGTGCTTAGAGCAACAGATGGCTTAAAGCCATGTTTAGGGTGTCACACTGGGAAGGCTTTGGTGATTAACTGAGTGGGAATCCAGAGGGTGATGAGGTTGCATTTCCAGCTCAGATGTTGGATGGCAGAGAATAAAGGAGAAACAAGTTGAAGAGCAGAGAAAATGAGCATTGTTCTGGAGATGACTAGTTGAAAAGATGTGTGGTATGATAAGGGGGTACTGGCAACTGTCTCCAAAGCGTGGGGCAGCGTCTGGGCTGGAAATGATAGATTTGAGCATTGTCTTCTGCCTGTGACCAGAATGATCCAGTGAAACTGCTGCACTAGCTTGGAATAATAATGTGGAAATAAACAGAATCTACCCGAATGAGAACAAGTAGAGACTGTTTGTTCAGAGGGAGTCAGCCAATTGCATTTGGCAGAGGCTCAAAGCCTGGCAGTGGGGTGGGAAAGCTTCCTGGTGAAAGATGTGAAGGCTTCAGGTGCGATCGGCTGACTCGGAGCAGCACCCGGTGACTGCTTTGGGAAGCGTGTTTGAGTTGGAAGAGAAGGGGCGGAAGGGTGGTGTTGTAAATCAGGGAGGATGGCGGTCAGTTGACCACCGTCCTGCAGGGTTGTGGTTTGCCTTCCCAGGCTGCTCGCTGCAAAGGCCGTGGGTCCGAGTTCTCTTATCAGACATGAGTTGTTGGTGCGTGTAGTCTGGCCACTGTGTGTGTGTACATTCAGTCTCTCTCAAAGTACTTGCTTCTAAAGATTGAAATTAATCCCTCAGGTCAGTAGGAAGCTTGAGAGTACTTTATTTTACAGCTCCCTCCCAGTTCATTCTTAGATCATCTAAGAATCCCAGTTACCTCGGTCCAGAGAATCTAGTCCTCCTGGGGGCCATGGTTCTCAGCCCCAGTTGCTGCTGCTGCTGCTGCTAAGTCACTTCAGTCGTGTCTGACTCTGTGTCACCCCATAGATGGCAGCGCACCAGGCTTCCCCATCCCTGGGATTCTCCAAGCAAGAATACTGGTGTGGGTTGCCACTTTCTTCTCCAGTGCATGAAAGTGAAAAGTGAAAGTGAAGTCACTCAGTCATGTCTGACTCTTAGCGACCCCATGGACTGCAGCCTACCAGGCTCCTCCGTCCATGGGATTTTCCAGGCAAGAATACTGGTGTGGGGTGCCATTGCCTTCTCCGTCTCAGCCCCAGTGGCACCTTTCAAATCATCTGTGGATCTTTTAAGATTCCCAGTGCTCAGGCTAATTAAGTCATAACCTCTAGAGGTGGGGCCTGGCACCAGGTGTGGGTAAACCTCCCCAGTGAGTCCCATCTGCAGCCCGAGTTGACATTCGTGGGCTGTTCTCCTGGCCTCTAGACCCCTCCTCCGTGTGTTTCCAGACAGGTCTGCAAAGACCTGCGCTTCTCATCACAGCCTCTGTTGGCACCTCATTTCAGAATAAAATCCAATATTTTCGGGCCCTCTAGTACCTCTCCTGCCCTGCCCTGACCCCAGGCTCCTCGGCGCCCACCACCATGACCTCAGCAGATGCATCTAGCCTGTTAGCCCTTTTGTTCCTCCTTTCCCCGAGCGAGGGCAGTGAAGCGAGGTCCCCGCTCTGTCTGCTCTGTCCCACAGTTCCGGGCACACAACCAGAGGAGCACAGCCCATCCTGTACCGTGCTGGCCCTCTGTTCCCACGCCTCGCTGCCCCACCAGGCTGTCCTTACCCAGGTCAGGGCCTGTCTCAGATTTACTGCAGTCTCTAGAACCCGGGCTAATCCTGTCCACCAGACGCTCGGGGAGTAAATGCTCATCGGCCAGTGAAAGAAAGAGAGAAACTGGGGAGGCAACAGAACTGCACTTTTAGACTGTCTGCCTGGTAACTGAGCGATCTGTGTGCTCGTCTTTAGGGAGTTAAAATGTCAAGATTCTGCTAAAGGAAACCTTGCTAAAATTTAACAAGTTCCAGAGTGAAAAAGTGCTAACTGATCTTCAGGGTTAACCAATTTCTGATTTTCCTCTTTTTTTGAGTTGATCCCAAAGAATCCCATACTGGTTTTTAATTTTTTTAAGTGCCATTATTTTCAGTTAAAAAATATTTGCGAAAGTTGCAAGGTGCAGGAAGTGAGAGGGAAAAAATGGAGAGGAACTCACTCACCGAAATGATTGAAGATCACTGTTCAGATGGTGGCAGGCAGGTTTTTTCTTTATTATGTAAATTCTTTATAATGTGGTCCATATTTATTTTAAAATTAAAAAAATAATTAACAAATGGTGTGTAAAGATGATTTGCCATGAAATTATGTCCTTTATGTTTAATTACATATTCTTTACTACCTACACTCTGTTTTGTCCCTTCTTTTTCTTTTTTTTTCCTCTGACCATTCAGGTACCTCCTAATAAAGTGGATTTTTTTTTAAACTTTTTCATTGCAGAGTTCTTCAGGGAACATTTCATTGTATTGCTGCAACCTTTTTGATCTTCCCAGGTAGGACTGATGTCTTCCCCTCCACTTTTACAAATCTGAGTGTTCGCTAGACAGCGATGAGGTAGGTTAAGAATCTTTTTACCACGTCCATCCAATCTGCAGTAGCATCCATGAAGCATTCATCTGAGTCTGTGTTCTGCAGCCGCTTTCACAAGAGCCTACATGTCTGCGCACGTGATATCTTTGTCCTTGGGTAACTTCTAAGCTCTGGAAAAATTATTTTGATCCTAGGAAGGTAGGGAAAAGGAGGGGGAAGAAAATGTCTTCCACTTCACACCCGTGTCTGTATCAGAAATGCATTTCAGTCTCAGACGGACAGAGGGGAGATCTCTTCTGAGAGTTCCTGATACCTGTTCCAGGGGCTGAGAGCAGAGCTGTTGCAACCTGTCCCTTGTGCTTCCTTTGTGCTCCCAAGTCCAAGCTGCTGCCAGCAGTGCCTAAACTAGGCAAAAATGGACAGCTGCACACACACACACACACACACGTGTGTACACATGTGTCAACACATCCCTAGAGATTCTGAGGGAAAGCATCTGTGAGATCCCGATTCCTTAACCGCTGGTGAGGTTCCAGCACATCCCGTGGGGAACCCTGTCTTGTTAATGATTCGGTTTTTCTTACAGAATTTTTTTTTTCTTTTTTCTTTCTGGTAGAGCAAATATTGGCAAATTTGACCGGATTTGGGATAGAGGAGCCTTAGTCGCTGTTAATCCAAGTGATCGCAAACGGTTAGTGACTTGGTTTCTTTAATTATGTTATTTCCCCCTCTCCCCTTTTTAGCCTTAATTCAGTATCTCATACTTTTTCTGGTTTCTAGAAGATTCCTAGACTTTTACTAGTTTGGAATTGCTTGTTGTATTTGGAATTAGAAGACCTGTATCCAACAGTATCTTGGTCTAAAACGTGTAGGATTTGGCCCCAGGGACACAGGGCTTGTGGCTGTGTCACTTCTAAGCCGTGTTACTCTAGTCGGAACAGTCAGTTCCTCTAGGCCTCAGGGTACTCCTCTGTAAACCTGTAATATTTCTACTCGTACCACTCTCCTCACTTCCACTGATCGTACCAGCTAATAATATTTGTTGGCTTGTTGCCATGTGCCAGGCTTGGTTGAAATACTTTATGTCGATCAACATACTTTGTTCATCCACAAAGTAGCCCTGTGAGGTATTAGGCCATCATTATTCCCATTTTACAGATGAGGAAAGTAAGGTCAGAGAGGTTAAAAGTTGTATGTCCACAGGGTAGCAAGCAAGTGCATGACAGAACTGAGATTCAGGGACTTCCCCGCTGGTCCAGGGATTGAGATGCCACACTTGCACAGCAGGAGATCCCTGGTGTAGGAACTAAGATCCCACACGCTTCACAGTGCAGCTAGAAGATAAAATAAATAAAAATAGTTAAAGCCACGCCCATGCCTCGGCCCCCTCGTATGGTTGTTGTGGGAATGGAAAGAAATGAGACGTGCAGAAAGTGCCGTGTCGACCCTAAATGACAGTTTAAATATTAGCGTTACTGTATTAGGGCTTTTGATCTGGGTATTTTGAGTGGCCATTCGTCTGTACCTGGTCTGATTAGAAAATTAAACTATGAGAAGCTGTACTGAGTGAAATGTGATCCTCCCTGTGTACTTTCCAACCCAGATGTCATTCACAGACTCATGTGGGTATAGCACATAAATATTGAATTATTTAGTTTTATGGAGGCAGACTCAGCACGTGGCAAAAAGGCTTGGGACTACACATCAGTGAGCTGAAATCTCAGATTTTAAAAGTGAATTGTTTGATGAATTAGGCTTGTTGCCACATCTCATCTTTTTTTAATTAGACTGTGCCACATCCTCTTAATATGTATTTTTCCCTTTTCTTTGTGATACTGCGCCTCTCTTCTTCCTTCTCTGGGACCCTTCCCTACCTCACATGCTTGGAAGTCATCGTTCCCTGAAAGACCATCCTTAGCGGGACTCTTCCTGCCTCTCGCCTGTACGCCCTCCTTCAGCAATTGCTTCAGTTCCCCTGTTACTGGAAACTTCCATTCCGGTGTTCAACAAATACACGTTAAGTTCCTACTGTGTCTAAAAACACACGATGTTGGGGAAATAACTGAACAGGCGCACGCTGGTATTGGCCCTCGTCGTTTCTGTATTTCCAGTTCTGTTCTTTTCCGAAAGCTGCTGTGGAAAAAAACCCAAACAAACTTTTTGACCAACCCCAAATAGATATAAAATGTTAACGCACAGTAAGTGAAAGTGAAGCCACTCAGTCGTGTCCGACTCTTTGCGACCGCATGGTCTGTAGCCTACCAGGCTCCTTCGTCCATGGGATTCTCCAGGCTTCAAGAATACTGGAGTGAGGGGCCATTTCCTTCTCCTAACTCATAGTAAAAGCTTGATAAATATGTGTTGAGTCGATGATTGAGAACAAATTAGACTCAAAACCAGGGAAATGCAGTTTCCCTGCAGCCACTATTGCCTCCTCCGTCCTAGAAATGAAGGCCTTCCAAGTGGCCCCTGGACCGTTTAATTCATGGTAAAAAGAGTCGTGAGGCTCCTCTGGAGCTCTTAGAGAATCTAGTTCTAGCTGGGCATGGACTCTGTATTCCTGGCGCCCTTCTCTTTCCTCCCCTTTCCACCGTCTGTGTATGTGTGAGTGTGCTGTGGTCACAGCCCCAAGAACTCCTGAGAACACTGGCCTTTGTTTCCAGAGTAACTGTGTATTTTGAGCCGTTGGACAGGTCCACGACTTTATCTTACACTTAAGATACTTAGTGCTTATCCCAGTCCTGCCCTCAGTACTGGGTGTCTTCCTGCTGAGATTACATGTGGGCGAGAACCGCTGTGCTTTCTGCTGTGGCTCTTAGGCCTTTTGTCTGACATCAATCATCTCTCTCATTTTTCTGAATTTTTGAAAACGAGCTGAGAAAGTCTGCATTCCAAGAAGAAGGATGCTGGTGAGCCCCAGGACACCCTGCCGAACCCGTCTGACTCATCACTTCATGGGGACAGCGAGTTCTTTCTTCTTAAAAGTGATCATCGGAAAGTCAAGACGCGAAGGTTTCTGCTCAGAAGTTTGCTTAAGACTGGTTCTTTCACATGCGAGGAAGAGCGACCAGCTCAAACCAGCTCCAGTCTTAGGGGAGTTTATGTCGTGGATGCCAAAGGGAAAAGTCACTGACTTCTTAATACATGCTGTGCTTAATACAAGTGCTTACAAGTACATACAAGTGCCTAATACATACTGTTCTAAGCACTTTCTATGTGTGAGCTCACTGAATCCTCACAACCACCTGTGCATTCACTGGTAGTCTTATCCCCATTTAACAGATGGGGAAACTTAAGGCACAAAGGGGCAAAGACTTTGTCAAGCTTACACAGCCAGTAGGTGGAGAGGTTGGACTTTGAGCTTGGGGACCTGGCGGAGCCCGTCCTCCTAATCCCTACCCTGCAGCCTCCCTGATTTCTCCCAGGGCTCCAGACAGGGCTGGCGTCACAGCTGGATTGGTGGAAACTTGTATGCCAAGTGCCAAAGCGCCTTACCCAGAGCAGTGCAGCCTGTGACCTCTGTCTCTCTCTCGCAGCCACTCACCTCCTTGCGTGCCTCTCCTCTGTCCTCCTGCCTCAGCACTCAGCTTCCTCCACTGACACACTCCTGTTCACACGTATCTGACTCACAGCCCTTAGCCTTCTCAGCTCCAGCCACCGCCCAGCACAGCAACTTCAGTGTTTAGTTCAAAGACCACAGCGAACCATCAACTCCTCTTTTTTTTTTTCTTTTGAACTTTTTATTTTATATTAGGGGCTTCCCTGGTGACTCAGTGGTAAAGAATCCACCTTTCAATGCAAGAGACACGGGTTGAGTCCCTGGGTCAGGAAGATCCCCTGGAGAAGGGAATGGCCAACCCACTCCAGTATTCTTGCCTGGAGAATTCCGTGGACAGAGGAGCCGGGTGGGCTACAGTCTATGGTGCCACAAAGAGTCAGACACAATTTATCCATAATAACAACAAACAATATTTTATTGGGGTATAGCCCATTAACAATGTTACGATATTTTCAAGTAGATAGCAGAGGGACTCAGCCATACATATACGTGTAATCCATTCTTCCTCAAACTCCCCTCCCATCCAGGCTGCCACATAACATTGAGCAGAGTTCCCTGTGCTATACAGTAGGACCTTGTTGGCTATCCATTTTAAATACAGCATTGCATCCATGTCCATCCCAGACTCCCTAACTATCCCTTCCTCCATCTTTCCCCACTGCCCCTGGTAACGGTAAATTTATTCTCTTAAGACTGCGAATCTGTTTCTGTTTTGTAAATAAATTCATTTGTATCATTTCTTTTTACACTCTGTATATAAGGGATGTCATAGGATATTTATCCTTCTCTGTCTGACTTCCTTCACTCAGTATGACAATCTCTAGGTCCATCTATGAGCAACTTCCCTTTGGATCTAACTCAGTTTCCCAGTGGAGTCATCTGATTGGTCAAATTCATCATTCTGTCTCCTGGTTGGTCTGCTGATGGGCCCTGTTAGCATCTGGTCCCCACTCCGAACCCATCAGACATGGCTGGGAAGTGGTATTGCCTGCTGCCCAGGACACCTGCTCCAAAGGACAGCTGCAGTAGCACTCAGGGGTCATGCCTACTTGCAGAACTTTAATGTTCTTGAATTTTGACCTGTTTATCAGTCTTGCATGTGGGCGTGCTAAGTCACTTCAGTTGTATCTGACTCTTTGTGACCCTGTGGACTTTAGCTCACTGAGCTCCTCTGTCCATGGGATTGTCCAGGCAAGAAGACTGGAGTGAGTTGCCATGCCCTCCTCCAGAGGATCTTCCTGGCCCAGGGATCGAACCTGCATCTCTTACGTCTCCTGCACTGGGAGATGGCTTCTTTACCAATAGCACCACCTGGGAAGCCCATTTATGAGTCTTCTCTCCAGCTAAAAAAGAGGAAAGGGATTGTTTTGTGCCTCTTATCTGAGCCCCTGGCAACCGCCCTGTCACTCAGAATATTTGTTAGACTGCAGCATCCCTGGTCCCACAGCAAACCTACTGACTCAGTCTTGAGATGGCTGATGCCCAGGCATCTTTTCTTCCCACAGATGCCCAGGTCATCTGTGGTCTGGGAATAAACTGCCCCAGAACTGGCAGTGCTTCGGGAAATACATGTTCAAAGCTGCCCAGCCTCCGGGGTCCAAGTCACTCTGGAAGGAGCCTCTCCTCCACTTTATTTGACGTCTTCTAGTCTGAGGGGCTCCTTCCTGAACCCGGCTTCCTTTTTTTTTTCCGGTCTGTTCCCCGAGGCATTTGGATCTTAGTTCCCCTATCAGGGATTGATCCCACGACCCCTGCTTTAGAAGTGCAGAGTTTTAACCATTTGACCTCCAGGGAAGTCCCAAGAGCTCCTTTTGATTCCCATCTTCTCTGTCTCCCAGCTTAGGTAGATAGCATCATTTGCTGAGCCCATTTCTGGCTGTTTAGAACAAGACTCGACTCCATGTGATTTTTCGGAGAATTAAACTCAGTAACAGATGAAAGGAAAGCTGGGCTTCCCTCCCTGCGTCTGGTCTTCCACAGGCCTTGACTTTGTAAAGAAATGTCATGTGTGCCTTTTTGTATTTTCAGCTACTCGGATGTAATGTTGTCCCTAACGAGACCTGGGTTTAGTACCTCTTGTCTGTTCTTTCTTACGACCCAACTAAACATGCAGGTAAAGTTTTCTTTTTGTTCTTTTTCCAGTTGCCTTGTTTCCTGATTTCTATGACGGGGATAGCATTATTTTCTCCTACTTTATCTTATGGGAGGCATCCTGCTTATATGCATGGAGTCTGTGTCAGCCGTGATGGGGGGGTGGGATGCATTGGGCTGATGCCAACAAATACAAATACGTCTTCATAGGAAATGGGGTGAGAAGCGCACGTGGGAAGGTAGGAGGTGGGCAGGAAAATCTCTAAACTATTCCTGCTTTTTAATTGCTGGAATTTTATTGCATGTTAAAAATGTTCTTGTTCGGTCACTAAGTTGTGTCCAACTCTCTGTGACCCCATGGACTGTAGCACGTGTTAAAAATAAATATATATTTTTTTAATGTGTAAAAGGGATGTTTTCTTCTGGGTTCATTTAAATGTGTTTGAACATTAACACTTGACCTTTTAAGTCATGGCTTTTCAGGAAGAAGTGAAAACCAAGTGCATAGACTTTCAATTCATAAGCATCCCATTTTGATTTTTAAAAAGTGCCTTGTTTTATACATATTAATGTTAGTATTTTTTTTCTGTTTGCGACCCCATGGACTATAGAGCCTACCTGGTTCCTCTCTCCATGGGATCTGCCAGGCAAGAATACTGGAGCAGTTTTCTATTTCCTCCTCCAGGGGATCTTCCTGACCCAGGGATGGAACCTGTGTCTTTTATGTCTCCTACACTGGCAGGCAGATTCTTTACCACTCTGCCACCAGAATGTTATTGACTGAGCCATTTCAAAATTCACGGACATAATGAATCGCCAGCCACAGGTGTTAGTTTCAGCAAAAATCCCCCAGTCAATAATGTGTTAAATTCCCTTCCTGAGCAGTAGGCCTAAGGAAGGGCCTGTGGGAAGAGAGCAGGCTCTGTCTGGGGTGGAGGCTCAGAATACCTTCTAGAATGGGGCAGAAGTTGTTTCCTTTAAAGTGCCCACAGCAAAATGGCAGAGTGTGTATAGAATGAGGGACTGTGCGTGGTCGAAAATGTATACTCTGGAAGCAGCAAGTCCCAGGGGAATTTGTTCATGAACTCCACTCTGACACCCCTTTTCCCAAGTCCCATGGCTGACTCAGCATCTCATATAAGCTGGAGGTGCGCGTCTGCCGTGGCCAGTGGTCAGCTGGTCTTTGGTATAAGATGTGCAAAATAAGAAGCAGAAAATGTGTCCCATCCTCGCCTGTTTGGATGATCAAGTTGTATGTGGAATGAATATCCCTAGGTCATTGGGAATAAGCTGAGAAGTGGGCCCTGAAGGTTTCTCTTTAGAATTAGATCTGTAGAGCTCAGTCTTCACCATGCTTCTCTTTTACTTAGGTCCACCGTTTTACGTTACAGATGGGGAAGTTACAAAATTGTTCGGTAAGTTACAGATGTGTGCTATAACTTTTTAAGTGAAGTCAACTGTTTTGAGTTGTTAGCAAACTATTAATATCTAAAGTACTTAAAAGTCCAAAGCCATTTTATAGGAGACTATTTTAATCCCCCCAAAAGGGACGCATCTCTGTACTATGCCTTTTTAGCTAAATAGTACGTTTATGTTAAAGACATCTCAATTCTTCTAGAGAGACTGTATATTTATTTTAACTCTTAGGAGTTAAAAAAATGATAACCTTCAGAGTTGAGAAAATGTGCTCTTAGTATTTCCCCCTTTTCATTAAAAAGAAAGGAAAAATCTTCAGTACACACAGTTTTTAAAATCACTTGATATGTTTTTGAAGAACTGATTGTATTCGCCATAAAATTTTAACTTGCTACTTTCTGTTTCAGGTTCAGTATGCAATATTCAATGTCTAGAGAAGGTTGATGTTTTTGAAGAACGACATAAAAGTTGGGGAATCGACCAGATTATTGAAAGGTTATATCTATTTACAGAAAAGTAAATGAGACCTAAATAGAAGTAAATAATATCAAAATGTTTTTGAACAATTGAAAATTGTGCTAAGGCATGAAAATGGATGGCTTTTGGGGAAAAAATTGTTCACAAATCATATCACAGATCTTTGCTAAAAAATGCTTATAACTTTTTAGGAAAAGCATATATTTTGGAAAGGATCAAAAGCTAATCATCTAAGACATTATAATAAAACATTAATAATTTTTACTATAAACCCTCAAATTGTACTAAATCCTAGCATTCCTTGTCACATTTTTCTTCTTATATAATTTTATATGTGACAGAATGAAGAAAAAAATTTTTAGCTAATGAAACTGACCACTCTATATGGAACAAAATATTTTTTCCCAAACAGTAAAAATAAATTATTTTTAGAAGTTTTTTTCCTGTGTTGGGCAGTTTTTTGTTTCTCTTAATTTCATCTTGTTTAAATGATAAAGTCTTAAGAAGTGAAGATGTACTTAGGGCTGAGTTCGTGTCTGTTCATTATGAAAGTTTAGATTCAAAACTTTTCAGTTCTCACTAACAGTCACATTTTGTTAAATCAGACATTCCTCTCGTACTGCACCACCTAATACCTAAATGATTTAGCTTGTTTAGCTCATTTTAGTAGGCTGGGGTGCATTATTAAAATTATTTACTGGTGTGTGTGTGAAAATTTGAGAAGCGTTGACATTTCCAGATTCTCGTTTCCAACCATATAGGTCCAGCTCATTTTTCTGTGGATGCTCAAAACGCTCAAGCCTCTACCACTTACCCCTCACTGCCGATCCCTCACCACTGGAGCCGAGCACGTGGTGGGGCACAAGTTTATGAAATCAGATAGGCGGGTGAGTGCTGGAGGACAGGGTACCCTTGGGGGAAACAGAGCTGGAGACGTCACCCGAGCCCAGGTCGGGTCCAGGGAATCACGCAGGTGACGGAGACCTGCCTATTACAGAGGTCCCCCAAGGCTGGCCCAAAGCTCAAAACTCGCCAACTTGGGAGGGATTCAGGCTGGCAATGGTAGTGAGTTTTTGCTCCTGTGAGCTCACACGCCCGAGCTAAGGCGCCTACTGTCTTTGCGCCTTCTCGGTTCAAAGGTTGCCTCTGTCCTCCTGGACTGAGATGCTTCTTGTCTGTGCCACGGCTCTCTTCCTGCCTCTCTGGCCGTTGTTGGTACGCTCTGCGATCCAACTGTGTCCTTGGACTTGTTCTGGGATTCCTCCTCAACTGCATGTATGTGGCTTGTCTTCCCACGCTTGCAAAACCAGCAGCCCGCCTGCTTGAGCTCTCCCAGACTCCACGGCCTGTCGCCCTGCACCCCTCTCTGCCGTCACCCCTTGAGCTGGGTCTCCATTTCCCCTCCTCTTCCGCCTGGTACTTTGCACAGGAGTCAGCCACTGACCACAAGTCCCGTTCTTCAAACCCTTTGTCCCCTTTGGGGCTCCTTCTAGGTGGAAGCAAGAAGAGATGGTTGTGCTATTCCTGGGCCCACTAAGGGAGGAGTATTGGAGGAAAGTACAAAGGAAATCCATGGAGACTTCACAGAGGAGGAAAGATTCTTCATAGGACACTCAGAGTTAGACTCAAGGAATTTCTTTTATTAATCCTCATGTGTATATATGTGACACGGATTATACTCTATAAGGTACTTGAGAAACCCTTCAACATGGACTTTAGAGATAAGCAAGTGCTTAGCATGATTCCTAGATAAGTGCTATTTTCCTAACAATGCTTCCTATAAATACAAGAGAACCATCAAAGGAAAGTTCTACCATTGGGGTTTGCTGCCTGTATGTTGCATCCTTTTAAGTGTTCATTAGTTCATCCATTTAAAAAACATGTGTTGAAAGAAAAGCTATGATCAACCTAGACAGCATATTAAAAAGCAGAGACATTACTTTGCCAACAAAGCTATGGTTTTTTCAGTAGTCATGAATGGATGTGAGAGTTGGACCATAAAGAAGGCTGAGCACCGAAAAATTGATGCTTGTGAACTGTGGTGCTGGAGAAGACTCTTCAGAGTCCCTTGGACTACAAGGAGATCAAACCAGTCAATCCTAAAAGAAATCAACCCTGCAAATTCATTGGAAGGACCGATGCAGAAGCTGAAGCTCCAATACTTTGGCCACCTGATGCAAAAAACTGACTTATTGGAAAAGACCCTGATGCTGGGAAAGATTGAGGGCAGGAGGAGAAAGGGACGACAGAGGATGAGATGGCTGGATGGCATCACCGACTCGATGGACATGAGTCTGAGCAAGCTCCAGGAGCTGGTGATGGACAGGGAAGCCAAGCGTGCTGCAATGCATGGGGTCACAAAGAGTTGGACACAACTGAGCGACTGAACTGAGAACTTCCCTAGTGGTCCAGTGGTTAAGATTCCACATTTCCACTGCCAGGGTGCAAAGCTTCCATCCTTGGTGGGGGAAGTTCCACATGCCACACAGTGAAGCCAAAAAAATAAAATTAAATAAAAAAAAAAACGTTTTGGTCTCCCTCTGTGTACACAGGTGAGCACTAGGCACTGCTCTTCTAGAACTTAGTTTCTCTCTTCAGAAAAAGAAAGAAGGGATGAAGATAATCTGAAGATTAGATAGAAAGGAAAATTGGACTCCGTACACTTGGTAAAGTAGAAAAATGACAAGTGGGGGGAGGGGGTTGGGTGGACAGGAACGCTGGAGCAGTATCCCAGCTGAGAAAGACTGCAAACCTACACGTTTTTAATTCTGAAGCTTTGTGTCACTGAGAAGGCCTCAGCTCTCAATCAAATGCCACAAAGTTAGATTTCCATACTTTACCGATTAGAGTCTTGACAGCAAATGGTTAGGGTCGATTGTGTGTGTATGTGCCACAGTGCGTTCCGGAACCGCTGTCCTGTCTACCGGGACAAGTGACAGACCGATTATTGTGAACGTTCTTAAAGAAGGATTTCCTGCAGGTTTGTCTGGTCTACCTTGCTGAACACCGCCAACCTCTTGGCGCAGTGCCGCCGGTTGCCACGCGAGGGCAGCACAGGATCAAGAAGAAGGCAGACTTCGCCCCAAGCGGAATTGCCCGTCACAGTCAGCAGTGAGTGGCAGGGCTGGGGTGGTGGTCTTTGAATTACTTCTAAAGCAATGTGGGAGCAGAGACAAGTTAAAGGCACATCAAACATCCACGAAATCCGTCTGGAAAGCATCTTGAGAAGGTAATATACCAGAGACTTGGTCTAGATCTCTTAGTTCAGTTCAGTTCAGTTCAGTTCAGT
>SJYC01079278.1:0-19290 GCA_006408675.1 Madoqua kirkii | reverse complement strand
GAAACTGTTTAATTTCTCTGAGCCTTAGTTTCTTCCTGTAAAATGGAAATTTAATAGTGCCCACTTTGCAGACTTGTGAGGCCTGCAGAAGTCTACGCGTGTGAAGCAGAACCCTGGCAGGTGTCCGGCCTCTCTGAGCAATCATTATTTTTCCTGAACTGCTTTGGGTTAAGGCAGTACCTCCGTTTTTAAGCACAGAGGTTAGCGATCATGAAGCTTAGACCTGCAGGAAGCCATCTGTGCTCGAGTGTAGGGAGAATCTGCCGGACAACAACACCCGCAGAAAAGAAAGCAGAGCTGAAAGCCGGGGGAAGATGACATCCACGTGACATCGTTGGGCCTCCCAGTTTTTCTCTTCCCAAAGCTGGGTATCACCCTGGATGTCATGTTTATCTGAGCTGACAAGCTTCCTGTTCTAAAACAAGTTTGACTTGTGTGTCTGTGTTGTTGTTATTGTTTAGTTGCTTAGACGTGTCCGACTCTTGCGACCTGTAGACTGTAGCCCGCCAGGCTCCTCTATTCATGAGATTCTCCAGGCAAGAATACTGGAGTGGGTTGCCATTTCCTTCTGCAGGGGTTCTTCCTGACCCAGGGATCGAACCCACGTCTCCTGCATTGGCAGGTGGGTTCTTTACCACCGAGCCACCTGGGTGTCTACGACTTTCATCTAAAGGAGCCTCAGGAGAGTCCAAGGTCAGGCTCCTAGAAGACGTCACGTATTCATATTACAAGGACTTTGCTTTACACCTTATGTCAAGGCAGCACAAAGCTGGCTTTCAGTTGGTACACAGAGATCCACAATAGAAGAAAATGATTGGCTCCTTTGAGTTTTGAGTGAGTTGTCAAACTACGAATATGTTGTTGGACTTTTCTGTTTGTTTGGCCACATCACATGGCATGTGGGATCCTAGTTCCCTGACCACTTCATTCCGAAGTGCAGACTCTTCATCCCTGGATCTCCAGGGAAGTCCTTACACTGTCTAATTTTTTTAGGAGGAGTGAGAGGAGAGTCACCTGCCAGCCACTGAAGGGATTGTTTTTGGATTATCAGAGCTCCTGTGATACAAACGTTTTCAAGTTTGATAGGATCATAGAGAAGGCTTCCCAGGTGATGCCATTGTAAAGAATCCACCTACCAGTGCAGAAGATGCAAGAGACACAGGTTCAATCCCTGGGGAGTAGGCAATGGCCACTCACTCCAGTATTATTATTTAAAAAAAAAAAAAAAGACATGGAACGCTTCAGGAATTTGCATGTCATCCTTGCTCAGGGGCCATGCTAATCTTCTCTGTATTGTTCCAGTTTTACTATATGTGCTGCCAAAGCGAGTGCCCGCTCCAGGATTCTTGCCTGGGAAACCCCATGACAGAGGAGTTTGGCAGGCTACAGTCCTTGGGGTTGCAAAGAGTCAGACACGACTGAGCTGGCGCACTCACACACTCCCCCACACACACCCCCACACTCAGGATAACAGAAATCTTGACGTCTAAGTCCCTCACTTTCTAAATAAGTAAATTGAAGCCCGAAGAGGTTAAGTAGCTTGGACAAGTGATTAATCTTCTTAGGAGAAAAACCAGAATTCTAAACCTTGCTGCCATTGGAATTCTCTCTGATTTTGGATTTTCAGCAACATAAACTGCACACAGTGTATTTTCTACGTAGATACGCAGAATCAGAGAGTCAGCAGCTGATGTCAGCTCTGCTGACTCCTAACCAAGTTTGGTTTTCCCATTGTTATCCTGCTTTTTCCTATAAATAAACACTTTTCTTGTAACCACAGTGTTTACTTATCTTACTGTAATGTATATAAGCATGTAATAAACATATAATGTGTAATTCTAGCCCTACAGAATGTTATTAGGTCATGTGGAAAAAGAAGATCTGTATTTAATTAAATTTATAAGTTAAATGGGTTTCTTTATTGCAATAGATCTCAAAGCCATCAATAAGCTATTTTGCATTATAAATTGCAAAATAGAGGGAATGGTTAGATACAGGGTACAGTGTTTTCCAGACTCACCAGACCCCAGGTCTGCTGCTGGAAATACTGTTCTGGCAGCCTGAATTTTCACATTTTTTTCCTTTCTCCCCATGATTCCATTCTGCCGTTTTCTTTGGTGTTCTTGTTTCTGGGTCTTCATTTTTTAATTCTTGCCTTCAGTTCTCTTCCTCCCTCCCAGGTTTCTGTCACTCCAAGTTCCTGCATTTGAGTGCTTTTCTGGTGATAATTCTCCTTCTCTAAGTCTTTGTGTGTGGCCTTTTTTTTTATTTTTTATTTTTTTGCGGGGAAGAGAGGGTGAAGGAGGGGTAAAGAGCTCCAGTGAGCCAGTATCTCTTGCAGGTTTAGGGAAGAATGACCAGCCTGGGCTCACTCAGATCAGCCTTGACTTAATTGCATCTCAATATATCCACGCCCCAAGGTGGGCTTGTGGGAAAGAGCGGTTCGTACGGAGGCCTTGCCCAGAAGTGCCACGAGAGCCACTGGCCCCTTTTGTTGAATTCTCCTCACCTTTCCAGGAACAGCCCAGCAGCGAAACTTCTCTGCACATTATCCTGCTGTTGGAGGCTCCCTCCAGACATCAGGTGTCTCACCTGCAAGCCAGTTCCAGCCCCACATTCAACCTTTTGTCTCCGGACAAGATGGCTCTCCGTGCAAGGGGGCATTTGCCCTCTTACTTGTACTCTGCTTTGTTCCTGCTGTTGCTGGGGCACTGCTTGCAGGATCTTAGTGCCCTGACCAGGGACTGAACCCGTGCCCCCTGCAGTGGGAGCCTGGAGTCCCTACCACGGGACCGCCAGGGAAGTCTCACCACTCATACTTTGCCTGGGAGAATCAGCCTCCCTGATTGCGCCCCAGCAGCTATCTCTGGGTGTTGCTGCCTTTCATCTTTCTCAAGTATTCTGTGTTTCCCACATCATCTGCCTTATTGCATCCACAAAACTCCAGCAGTAATTCTGAACATACTTTACACATAGTGCAGTGGGAGCCTGAGTCCCTACCACGGGACCGCCAGGGAAGTCTCACCACTCATACTTTGCCTGGGAGAATCAGCCTCCCTGATTGCGCCCCAGCAGCTATCTCTGGGTGTTGCTGCCTTTCATCTTTCTCAAGTGTTCTGTGTTTCCCACATCATCTGCCTTATTGCATCCACAAAACTCCAGCAGTAATTCTGAACATACTTTACACATAGGTATGATTTCTCTTCATTTAGAGTTTTAAGGTTTAAAATCCCCTCATTTTCAAGGTTCTTTACAGACTTCATGGTACAGTTTTGAGTAGTACCGTGCTTCTTCCATAGGATAAATGGTATCAGGACCTACATTCATGCTGATCCAATTGAATGAACACCTCATGAACTTTTCTACTTCTCACAATTCGTCCCTCGGAATTTTGCCCATTCATTCTGAAACTGTGATGCATCCTACACAAATCGCTTTTTTTTGAGGAGTTTCGGGCCTGTGGCTTCATTGTGGAGACCACAATGCCAAACAAGCCATTTCCAAGGCCAGGTGTGAATTATTGACAGGCAGCACTTTGGATGGGCTTCCCAGGTGGCGCTTGTGGTAAGGAATTCCCTGCTGACGCAAGAGATGTGGGTTCAGTTCCTGGGTTGGGAAGATCCCTCGGAGTAGGAAATGGCAACCCACTCCAGTTTTCTTGCCTGGGAGATCCCATGGCAGAAGATCCTGGCGAGCAACAATCCATGGAGGTCCCAAAGAATCAGACACGACTGAGCACACACACAGCAGTTTGGATCAACTTTATACTCATCCATGTTCATTTCAAAATTTGGTACTATCTGTAAGAGTAAATCAGAAAGCAAATTCTGAAATGTTGATGGTAAGTAGATTTTTTGTGTTTTCTATTTTAATGGCTTTCCTAGAGACATACACACCCTTCTTACTATTTTATATTGAATCAGACCTTCCTGTGGCTGGTTCTTGTCACCTAGGGCTGTCAGCTAGCAGCTGACCATGTGTCATGTTTAAGCATTTTGGTATGCGTTGGGATCTGTCCGTAAGGAGCATAGGCTCTAACTGGAAATAGGTGGAGGGCTACAACCAGCCGCAGACTATCCCATGTACCCCTCACCCAGCCATCCAGCCGTGCCTCTGGGACTCACTAAGTGGTGATAGCCAGTGCATACTCGGAAGGCCCTCTCCAGGTACAACTGAAGGAAACCGTAGCAGAAACAATGCCTGATCTGATAACACCCAGATCCAGGAAAGAAGAAGCTAAAGAAGGTTACTTCTGCCATATACTCGAGCCTCAGGTAATCTGATCGGTACTACCTGGCTAGCCATTAGTTTAACTAAGTTACTCGTTTGGGCTCAGGTATCACGACAAGATGTTAAATTTAATCTCTAAAGACTTACGTGGTTTGGACTCAGAATGTTCTATGAACTCAACTTCTTTCCTTTCTAGTGTTGCATCTAAACTCTGTAACTGACCCAGATTTCAGGACTTGGCTGGGAACCACAGGGAAGGTCTGAGGCAGTTACAAGATTCAGGGCAGAATGCTTTCAGTTCTGGTCTGGCTCTTTATTTACTTTTTGGTTGCACCAGATCTTCATTGCTGCTTTCCCTAGTTGTGGCAAGCGATGGTGGCTTCTCTTGTGGAACACAGCTCAAGGCTTCAGTAGTTGCGGCACATGGGCTCACTCGTGGCTCACAGGCTTAGTTGCTCCATGGCATGTGGGATCTTCCCGGACCAGGGATTGAACCCATGTCCCCTGCATTGCAGGGTGGACTCTTAACCACTGGGCCACCAGGGAAGCGTTTGTCTAGCTCTGATAGCCCAGCCTGTCCAAGGTTTCCAGTTTTTCGTCTCTCCTGTGATCTGAATGAAACTTAAAACCCTTGGACAGTAGAGTACCAGACTTTCACCATGAGGGTCCAGGACTGAAGTCTGTTCAAAACCATGGCTCCGTTCCTTTCTTCTATCATCATAGATAAACGTGGCCACAGTGGTGAACTCAGATGGCCAGTTACTAGCTCACACTCTTTTTATGGTATTATTAATCACTTTGTAAGCATTCCAGTAACTTTTTGTTTGTCTTCTTTTCCTTCCTTGGACTAGGGTGTTCTTTTTCATGCATAGACTAATACAAGCAATTTCTACCTCTTTTTTACATAGAAATTTTGGCCTTGGACACACCACTAGCAATCATAAATCCAGAGGTTTCCAGGGCATTATTCAGGTAACACACTGGATTAGGCAGGATAGAGAATCACTGACTTAGATGAATTAGGACTTATCCCCGAACCACATCAGGGAGAAGTGAAATCAGAGGTCAGCCAGAGGACAAGGGGAAATAGCTGTTAGATAGGCAACTCGCAGACGACAAAGAAACGTTTGTTGAATTTCTCCAAAGGAGATGCACAAACAACCAACAAGCACATGAAAAGAAGCTCAGCATCGCTAACCACTAGGAAAATGCCAGTGAAAACCACAGTGAGATGCCACCTCTTACCCATTAGGATGGCTCCTATTAGAAAATCAGAAGAAAGCAAGAGTTGTTGGAGTGGGGAGAAACTGGAACCCCTGTGCACCACTGGTTAGAGTGTACAACGATGCAGCCACGGTGGAAAAACGACATCGGAGTTTCTAACAAAACTAAACATAGAGTTACCGTGAAAAGTGGAAAAAATGGAAGTGTAAGTTGTTCAATTGTGTCTGACTCTTTGCAACCCCCTAGACTATAGCCAGTCGGTCTCCTCTGTCCCTGGGATTTCCCAGGCAAGAATACTGGAGTGGGTAGCCATTCCCTTCTCCAGGAGATCTTCCTGACCCAGGGACTGAACCTGTGTCTCCTCTATTGCAGGCAGATTCTTTACCAGCTGAGCCACCAGCAGTTCCTCTTCTGGCAAGGGCCCCAAAAGAACTGCAGGCAGGATTTGAAGAGATACTTGTCCACCATGCTCCTAGCAGCGTTATTCACAGTAGCCCAAAGGTGGAAGCAACTCAAGTGTCCACTGACAGATGGATGGATCAACAAAACATGGTCTATGCATAAAATGAAATGTGATTCTGCTTGTGTCTCCTCTATTGCAGGCAGATTCTTTACCAGCTGAGCCACCAGCAGTTCCTCTTCTGGCAAGGGCCCCAAAAGAACTGCAGGCAGGATTTGAAGAGATACTTGTCCACCATGCTCCTAGCAGCGTTATTCACAGTAGCCCAAAGGTGGAAGCAACTCAAGTGTCCACTGACAGATGGATGGATCAACAAAACATGGTCTATGCATAAAATGAAATGTGATTCTGCCTTAACAAGGAAGGAAATTCTGCCACACGTGACAGCAGGAACAAACCTGGAGAATATTATGCGAGTGAAATGAGCCAGTCACCGGAGAACAAATACTGTATGTCTCAGTCAAATCCCTAGAGGCAGAGTACAGAATGCTGGTACCCAGGGGCTGGGAGAAGAGGGGAACAGGGAGTTGTTTAATGGGTGTAGAGTCTCAGTTTCATAAGATGCAAAGAGTTCTGGAGATGGACTACACAACAATGAATATACTTACCACTTTTGAACTGTACACTTAAAGATTGAGAGCCGGCACCTAGATAGTGATCAGCCTCCAGGGGAGCCCCTGCCAGGTGATCTTTGCGAAACGGCCTGAGAACCTGGCAAGATGAGGCAGCCCAAGACTTCGTGGATTTTCTAAGTCTCAGAGGGGATTTTGCAAGGGGCAGGCTGAGCAGATGTCTGCTCACCCCTCCCTTTCCCATTCTAATGAAGCCACAGGGACTGGGCAACCCTAGACCACTGGTGATAGCAAAGCCTCTTCTATTTGGCTTAGGGCTGTGTATGAGTACTGATGTTTACAATTGAATGGATGTGATGGAGAGGGAATTTATTGCTCATAAACGAAGAAAATGAAGTCATACTTCTAAGCTCAGGTGGCGATGTAAGAGACATGGGTTCGATCCCTGGGTCTGGAAGATCCCCTGCAGAAGGGTATGGCAACCCACTTAAGTATTCTTGCCTGAAAAATTCCATGGACAGAGGAGCCTGGCGGGCTACAGTCCACGGGGGTCACAAAGAGTCGGGCACAGTTGAAGCGACTTAGCATGCTCGCTAAGTCCTGGTGATGTAAGCTGGGAGCTCTCCCGTCAGTCTCACCTGTTGTGTCTCCAGTTCCAGCTGAAGCAATCTGCTAAGTTCCTCCCTGCTCACATTCCCCAAGGAGTGTGGACAGCATTCTGTAGGCCAATGAAAACCACCAGCACCCCCACCCTCTTCCACCACTTCCAAACCTCCTCAGCTTACTGTCTTTTTTTTTTTTTTTTTAACCTCAGCACTTCCTCAGCAGGATGGAGCACCTAATTAAATATTTTGGTGTAAAGGGGTTTTTTTTCAGGCTGTTGCTGATGAAAAGGGAAGTTGTCTTAGTGCTAAGACAAAGACTGAAGTTTTCAAACTGTGCTTCCAGAAGTGTGGTCAGCTAGCCACCTGACTTGGAATTACCTGAGAGAGCTGTTTAAAATGACACTTCCTGGGCTGTAACCCAGGCCCACTGTTCCATGGTCTTTGGAGGTGGAGCCCAGGAACTGCCTTTTAACAAGATGATTCTTAAGCCACTGAGAATTGAGACAGTCTTCAAAGGGCAGTTACCAGAGAGAGGCTGCTGAGTGACCTTGAGGCAAACAGGTGCAGAGACAAAGGAGGAAACATTGATTGATTATCTCCTTTCAAATATTTTGTGTATAAATTATGCCATTTAAAGTTATCAGTGGAAGATTGCCAACAAAGGTCCATCTAGTCAAAGCTGTGGTTTTTCCAGTAGTCATGTGTGGATGTGAGAGTTGGACTATAAAGAAAGCTGAGCACCGAAGAATTGATGTTTTTGAACTGTGGTATTGGAGAAGAGTCTTGAGAGTCCCTTGGACTGCAAAGAGATCCAACCAGTCCATCCTAAATGAAATCAGTCCGAGTGTTCATTGGAAGGACTGATGCTGAACCTGAAACTCCAATACTCTGGCCACATGATGTGAAGAACTGGCTCACTGGAAAAGACCCTGATGCTGGGAAAGATTGAAGGCAGGAAGAGAAGGGGATGACAGAAGATGAGATGGCTGGATGGCATCACTGACTTGATGGACATGACTTTGAGTAAACTCTGGGGGTTGGTGATGGACAGGGAAGCCTGGCATGCTGCAGTCCATGGGGTCACAAAGAGTCGGACACGACTGAGTGACTGAACTGACCTGACCCGAAGTGACTTAGAACGTGAATCTAGTTTGTTGTTTGTTTTAGTCTGAAACACATGACTTAGCAGGATCTTAGTTTCCCAGCCAGGGACTGAACCTGGGCCCCTGGCAGTGAAAGCACAAAGCCCTAACCCCTGGACCAGGGAATTCCTTGAATCCAGTTCTAACTGAAAGCCCATGGTTCTGCCAGCTCCCAGAATCTGTCCACTTTGCATTCGTCAGGAAAGCCTAGAGAGTGATGAACTCAGTGGCTGGGTCCTGTTTACCTCCAGACCTTGTGTTCATTTACGTCCATTGTACCCAGAGACCATTATATCTGTAACTCAAGCCCTTCCCCCAATAGGAGGCTCAGGGACCTTCCAGGCACCTACTTCGTTAAAATTAGAATGTATAAACAAAACATTAAAAATAGAAACAAACAGCTCCTCCTCATGGGGCGAGTGTGACATCTGACAAAAGGAAGCGACACACCCTCAAATAAGGAAGACCTAGCCAAGTCCATGGGTGTGGTCTGACAGCAAATGTTCCCCTTCAGATCACACTTGAGCTTTGACCAGCTGCCGTTTCCATTCACCAGGAAGAGTTCACTTTCTGAGCTCCTGTGTAGTCAGTGCCTCTTCCTTTACATCCTCGCCCTTGGAAAGGCTCTGGTGGCCACGGCGGTCACAGTTCTTGGACAGGAGATCAGGCAGTGAAGCCAATCAGATGGTCATCCCACCAAGGTTTAGTAAGAAGCTGCAACTGTGTGCAAAAGTTAAATAAGGCATCACACCTGCTCCCAAGGAGCTTACAGTCCAGTAGGGGAGTCGCAGTAGACAGCCTGTTTGAACAAAGATCCATGCACAGTGAGTTTGGGGAGCACTATGGAGCAGTGCTGAATCACTGTGGCTCAACCCAGGACCGGGCAGCAGGAGAGGGCAGGGAAGGCTTCCTGGAGGAAATTATATCCAGAGAAAGGCTTGGAGGGATGAGGGGAGTGACTAGCTGAAGGGGGCTGGTAGAAGAGCCACCATGAGCAACGCCAAGAAGGGAAGAAAACGTAGTGTTGAAACTGAGGATAAATCTGCATCTACTGCAGGGATTCCCATCAACCATTTCCATGTGGCTACATCAGCACGTCGTTTTCTAGCTGATTTTCCCAAAGCCTTTACTTTCCCAAAGGCCTTTTGGCTGTTGCCCTTTGTAGTTTCCCTAACCAACTTATTGGCGCTGAAATTAGCAGAAGTTCATCTGCTCTACCTTTCCCTCCATGCAGAAATCTCTGTTTTTTCCATTTGAAGTTTAGAGCACCTGTATTCTGCTTTCCATCCACACTCAACAATTTCTTAATGTTTAGACATTCTGTTGGGAGACTGTTTTTAGTTGAAAAGGCTGAAATTATCTTATTTGATTATTGTGGGATGAGAGGGAAGGGTAAGGTATGTATCTGATGATGTTAAATCTGGAAAGTAGAGAGCTTTCTTGAAGAGGTGTGATGACTCTGAGCGAGAGGATTGCCCATCCATTCGAAACCCAGCCCCCTTGAAGTGTGAAGTGCTTTGGTCTGGCCAACCAACAAATGAGAAGAGTTCCCTTTTGGCCAAAGTCTTGAATTTTAATCAACATATTTCATCAGTCAGAGCAGGCCCAGCACCACATAAATAATCTCCCACATTTGTTTTAATTACTTCCTCATGAGAACAGATTTTTATGGATTGAAAGTCTATATTAATACAAATAGAATGAGAAACAGAGAAATCTGAGCCGACTGACTATTCCTGTTCCTATGGGAAATGCGGTCACACATTCAGAAATTGATGGGAAGGGCCTAAAGATGTGGAAATCTTTGGGAATTTTTCTGCAGGGAAATAAAATTTGTGGAATTGCAATAAGGAGCACCAGGCCAATGGAGCATCAGTGACGACACATTACAAATATAAAAAGCTTTCTTTTGACCTTAAAGGAATAATCCCAACCCAAGCTTTGTGATCACCAATGAAAGTCTTACAGCACAAAGTGTGACTCCTGACAGAAGAGTGAAATTCAGTTGTTCTCTTAAGTTCTCAATCATGCCTTTGTAATAGAACAATGAATCATAATTGCAGAGCCCAGGAATAACACAGTTATTAAGGACCCCAATCCTAAATGGAAGGCTAGACCGCTATCTTAAGTCAAGACTGACTACATAATTTGCAGGACCCAGTGTGAAATAAAAACAGGGGGTACCTTGTTTATGAATTGTTAATACTTTCAAGATGGCAACAGTGGAGTGTTAAATCAGACACAAGGTCTTTCACAGGTCACACACACATGAAGCTAGCCCTACTTGAGTTCTTTCTTTACAGACCCTGAGACTCTAGTTTATTTGGGAGGTAATTCCATGAAGCATCAGCAGGAGGAGGAGGGTAGTGCCAAGGAACTGAAAATATACCATGTTCCTGGAGAAAAAGAAGAAAAAAGCTAAAAGGTTTTAATATCTTTGTTATTGATTTTTAAAAAAATATTTATTATCTCTGGTTGTGCTGGGTCTTAGCTAAAGCACTCAGGACCTTTGATCTTCACTGTGGTGTGCAGGATCTTCATTGTAGCATGCAGCATGTGGGGTCTAGTTTCCGCCTCCAGGGACCAAACCCAGGCCCCATGCATTGGGATCATGGAGTCTCAACCACTGAGCTGTGAGGAAAATCCCTACCCTGCCTATTCTTGCACAATGTCTGTTTTTTCCATTAGACTCTTTAGCATATTAACCATAGTTATTTAAATTCCTGGCCTGATAATTTTAACATCTCTGTAATATCTCAGCCTAATCTCCTGCTTGTTCCATCTCTTCTGTGCTTTTTGCCTTTCAGTCTGCCTTGTAATCTTTCATTCAATGCTGGATGTGGTATACTGAGTTTTAAAAAAGAAACAACTCCTATAAACAGACCTTCAATGATGCGCAGATAAGGGGTGACAGAAAGGGGAGCATTTTTTTTAATCATCCTATGATTAGGACTCAATCTTTTTTCTTTTCTTAAAAAAAATTTTTTGTCTGTAGCATGCATGTGAGTTCCCCGACCAGGGATTGAACCCACACCCCCTTCAATAGAAACACAGAGTCTTAACCACTGGACTGCCAGGGAAGTCCTGGGAGTTGGTCTTTTAGTGCGCCTAAGCCTCTGGACTGTGAACCTCACACATAATTCTCAGTTTCCCGCTTCCTCTTCAAGTAGGACAGGATGACGGGAGTGGGCTCTGGAATTGGGTATTTCTCTTCTGTCACATGGAAGGCTCGAGCCAGGTAGTTAAGTGTTTTCCTCTCCCAAGATCAGCTAGTCTTTGATAAAACCCCAGAAGATTAGCTCTGGTTAGTTTCTCCCAAGAACAGAGCTTGTTAAGAGCAGAATGTATTTCAGGTGTATTTCAAAATGACTCCTTTTCCTCTTCTGCTGGAATCATAAGGGGATTTTTCTGTGAAACTCTCTGTGAGGACCTGCTAGAGATTCTGAAGGCAAAGCTCCCAAAAATGTGGAGTGGCTTCCAATTACTGGGTCCCTCTGGAGTTTTTATCTCTTAGTCTTATCCACATGGAGATCCAGCAATTTGTCAACTACAGCTCAAGTTCCTACTCCAGCCCTGGTTCCCGCAAAGGTTTCTGCTCCAGTAAGTTGTGATTCTTTGTATTTGCCTGACAGTCTGTCTAATTCTGGGGGCAGCAGTTTGTCCTGTGACCTCCCTTCTCTCACAGATTTAAAAAGAGTTGATTCTCAAGTTTGTTCAGATTTTTACCTGTTGTTAGGATAATTCAGCTCAGTTCAGTTCAGTCGTTCAGTCATGTCCGACTCTTTGTGACCCCATGAACCACAGCATGCCAGGCCTCCCTGTCCATCACCAACTCCCAGAGTCCACCCAAACCCACGTCCATCGAGTCGGTAATGCCATCCAGCCATCTCATCCTCTGTCATACCCTTCTCCTCCTGCCTTCAATTTTTCCCAGCATCAGGATCCTTTCAAATGAGTCAGGTGGACTGATCTCCTTTAGGATGAACTGGTTGGATCTCCTTGCAGTCCAAGGGACTCTCAAGAGTTGTTAGGATAGAGAGGTGACTTAGCTTCTTATATGCTGGACCAGAAACCAGAAGTCTTATTAGAGTCTATCTTTGTTTTTATTGTTAAATAATAGATAACCACAAATTTAGCTACTTAAAATAATACTGATTTATTAGCTCCCAGTTCTGCCAGTGTGAAAACCAGGTACAACATGGCCAAGTTCCTAGCTCAGGCTCTCACAAGGCTGAAATTATGGTGTCAGCTGGGCTTGATTTGGAGACTTGGCTGATGAAGAATCTGCTGTGAGGCTCACTCGGGTTGTTGACACAATTCAATTCCTTGTGGTTGTAGGACTGAGGTCTCTTGTCTTCTTGGTAGAAGTTAATCTCAAGTCACTCTCAATTTTTAGAAGCCATTCCCCTGTGTCCCCCTCCATCTTCAAAGCCAGCAGCAGAGAACCTTCCTGGTATTGAGTCCCTTTCTTGCTTTCAAACTTTTCTTTAGGGTGAGAGTACATGATTCAGTCAGACTCAGCTGGTAACCTCCCTTTCTTGGCTCTGCCATATGACGTGACCCGATCAAAGGAGTGATTCTCATGTCATAGTCACAAGTCTTGAGGATTATGCAGGGTGCGTGTACCAGGGCAGGAATGTTAGAGGCCACCATAGAATTTTGCCCACTACAGACTAGGTCCTTGAGGGCAGAGATTGTACAGAAAATGCTTCAGAGCCGAGCGCAGAGCCTGCCCATAGAGTTGTTCAGTTGCTAAGTCGGGTCCGACTCTTTTCGACCTCATGGACTGCAACACACCAGGCTTCTATGTCCTTCAGTATCTCTCGGACTTTGCTCAAACTCATGTCCATTGATACAGTGAGAACTGTGGCGCTAAAGAAGTACATCACTGACCATCATATTTAAAATGGCCCGCCCTCAGTAACCTTTTATGTACTTTATCTTCTTAGCACTTGTTACCACCTGACATTATATGTGTATTTGTTTATTATATATTATTTGTTCGTTTTCTGCCCTCCTATCACTCCAATGAAAGCCCCACTGAGGCATGGACTTGTTCTAGCTTATTCACGCACCATTGAGTCCTCAGTGCTTAAAATGGACGGTGCCTGGCTCCTTGTGGCACCTGTTAATAAAAATTTGGTAAACAAATGAAAGTCTGAGCAACCACAAACCATCCACACGTTAATAAAGGTGCTACTTTCGGACTATGGAGTTACATGCGTAAATGTTCCAAATTTCAATCAAGGACAACTTGCATGTATTTGGAAGACACCAAAACATGGGCATTCATGGAATGCCTACCATGTACCCAGGAGGATGCCAAGCATCTTAACCAGCGCATTCAATAGAGCAACCAGAGACAAAACATTCAAGACCTAAATCGGACCACGTCCCTCTTCTGCTCAAAAGCTTCCAATGGCTCCCATCCCACTCTGGGAAAAAGTGAAAGTCATCCTAATGGCCTGTAAGGCCCCGGTGACCTGCCCCATCCCCGTTGCCCCCTGCCTCATCTCCCAGTTTCCCTCTCTGTCTCCCCTCCAGTCCTCCTGGCTCCTGGATGTTGCTTATACCAGGCCTGCTCCCAGATCAAGGCCTTTGCACCTTCTACCGGGCCTGCTTGTTCCCCAGATGCGTGCATGAACGGTTCCCTCAGCTCTTTCAGTCTTCACTCAATTTCCATGTTCTAAGTGGAGCCTTCCATGGCCACTCTATTTACAGTCATCGGTATTGATTATCCCTCCTCACCTAGAACTCGCTCTCTTTCCTGCTCTGGTTTTCTCCTTCGTACCATGCACCACATACTTTTCCTTTATTCGTTTTGTTTATTGTGTTGTCTTCTCCCACCGAAATGAAAGAAAAGCAGGGATTTTTGCCCATGTTGTTCATTGCTGTATCCCCAGCACCGAGTACAGTGCCTGCCACATAGTAGGTCCTTGATAAATATTTCTTGTATCCTTGAGAGCTGACAAGGATACAGCAGCAGCTCCAGTGAACTCTGATTCAATATTACCTGGTTAATTTCACATTCCCAGGTTCTCAGGCCCTCATCCCAAGGAAAAATACAACCCCCTCTCCCACCCTATTTAAACAATTCCTAAACCCCTCAGGAGAAGAGATTTTGATGTCTTCTAAGAAACCTGGTTGTCTTATTCTTTTCAATAGCAAAGTGCTTCTTAGCAACTCCTAGTAACATCTGAGCCTCCTGTTGCCTTTGCAGTTGGCAGGAAGAAGTAGGTTAAAGTAACTGAGCCTTTTATCTGAGCTGATGAAAGCACTTTGAGTCATTGTTTGCAATGGCTCGACCCTCCTTAGGAGAACTGTTGAACAAAAACATAAATGTGAAGTCTTGGGAATTCAAAGGGAAGATCAACAAAGGCTCAGGAGAGAGGGGAGTATAGAAAACCCTGTAGTTATTAGGATGCCGGGGCATCATCCAGAGGATTTAGGCTTGGACGGTGGATCTGTGTTTGAATCCAGTATTGGCAGTCCGTGATCGGCTCTCCTCCTCTACCGGCCCCTGTTTTCATTTCATTCACTTTTTAATAATGCCACCTCACATTTCACACAACTGCAGCTCTTGAACCTCACTCCCAGCGTGACTTTATCCTAGCAAGCTAACCACACACAGCGGTTTCTAATGGATTCTAAATGGTGGCTGGACAACATCTGTAATTTGGGGTTTTGAAGAAAGTGAAAGAACCATAACGGTCCTCTCTCCTTCTGAGTCTCTCTCTGCGGTAGATTTGTCCAATAGAAACTCAGTGCATGCTCGCAAGCCTCAGATACCTGGAAGAATAGACACATCCCTTGGTGTTTTCTCAAGAGCTAACCCCCTCAGAGCCTGCTCTGGTTAGCCTGACTATCGATATCTTCCTCAGACATAAGCAGGGCTTCCCTAATAGCTCAGTTGGTCAAGAATCTGCCTGCAATGTAGGAGACCCAGGAATCCCTGGGTTGGGAAGATCCCCTGGAGAAGGGAATGGCAACCACTCCAGTATTCTTGCTTGGAGAATTCCATACTTAAAAAGAATCCTGAAATCCTGACCCATGATCCAGCATGTACTATAAATGGGTGAACCTTGAAAACATTTTCCTAAGTGAAAGAAACCAGACACAGAAGGACAAATATTGCAGGATTCCATTTATATGCTTAGATGAGGCAGATCACAGAAGCGGAGAACAGAATGGTGGCTGCCTGGAAAATGGGAGGTTATTGTTGAATGATTACAGAGTTTCTGCTTCGGGTGATGAAAAGTTTTTGGAATAGATGGTGGTGATAATTACACACTTGTCAGTGTACTTAATGCTACTGTACACTTAAAATGGTTAAAATGGCAAGTTTTATGTTACATGCATTTGACCACAGTAAAAAATAAATAGAAGCAACTAGGTCACTCTGGAGAAGTTAACTTAAAAATTCTGATTTCAAAAAATAATAATAATGTGTACTGTGTGCAATGACTCATCTGTTTCTTATCACCCCTGAGAAAACCTGGTCCTGTGTCATATGGAATTTGAGATACAGGAGCACTCATTCAATGCTGACTAACCCTTTAAAATGGGACGATAGAAAAATCAGTTATGAAGGCGATAGCTCTAATCTATAAAACCGGATTAAGATTTACTGGGTAACATTCATGGAGAGCAATCTTCCAAGCAATAAAACATGGTTCCCGACTGAGAGAAGAAACTGCTCTCTGTTGAAACAGTTGCTAGTCTGGTATGCTGCCAATGATGGAGTGTGGAAGATGCTAGAATTTTCCATGTACATGAATGACAAAAATGATAAATAAAGGGCATCAATTAAAACATCTTCCCTACTTGTTAAAGCAAAATATGCCCTAAAACACTGCCAACAATTTTCAGATGTCAGCCAGCAAATGACACCATCATCAAAACTTTGCTAGAATTTATTTTTCACTCACGTTCTTGCCAACTCAAGCTTTGTAAACTCTGCATCTGTCGTATAGGCTGATGGGGACTGTTCCCATGCTGGTGATGGAATTTAGTGCAAGGCTTAGAGGGATGCTGGCTTCCGTGGTGGCTCAGATGGTAAGGAATCCGCTTGCAATGCAGGAGACCCAGGTTCGATCCCTGGGTCAGGAAGATCCCCTGCAGAAGGAAATGGCAACCCGCTCTAGTATTCATGCCTGGAGAATTCCATGGACAGAGGAGCCTAGTGGGCTACAATCCATTTAGTCGGACTCAGCTCAGCGACTAACACTTTCACTTTTCTTTAAAGGGGTTGGTCTGAGGCTTCCTTGTATCAGCCACATGTGAAGTACTGCTGACCTGAGGGATCATCCACACTGGTTAGAGGGGCTGCTGATGGGAAAAATCGTTTTTTCTTGTCACATACTGCTTTCCGTGTTACCATATCCCTCTTTTTTTTAAATTGCAGTGTAGTTGATTTACAGTGTTTTGTTAATTTCTGCTCTACAGCAAAGTGATATACATATATGAGGCTTCCCTGGTAGCTCAGCTGGTAAAGAATCTGCCTGCAATGCAAGAGACCTGGGTTCAATCCCTGGGTTGGGAAGATCCCCTGGAGGAGGGTATGGCAATCCACTCCAGTATTCTTGGCTGAAGAATTCCCACGGACAGAGAAGCCTGGTGGGCTATAGTCCATGGAATTGAAAAGAGTTGGACACGACTGAGTGGGTAAGCACAGGGTATATATATATATATATATATATACATTCTCTTTTATGTCCTTTTCTATTATGGTTTATCCCAGGACATTAAATATAGGACCTTATTATCTCCTCTGTATATGATGGTTTGTATCTGCTAGTCCATTCTAAAGGAGATTGGTCCTAGGTGTTCTTTGGAAGGAATGATGCTAAAGCTGAAACTCCAGTACTTTAGCCACCTCATGCGAAGAGCTGACTCACTGGAAAAGACGCTGATGCTGGGAGGGATTGGGGGCAGGAGAAGGGGACGACAGAGGATGAGATGGCTGGACGGCATCACTGACTCGATGGACGTGAGTCTGAGTGAACTCCGGGAGTTGGTGATGGACAGGGAAGCCTGGTGTGCTGCGATTCATGGGGTCGCAAAGAGTCAGACCCGACTGAGCGACTGAACTGAACTGAACCCTGAACTCCCGGTCCATCTCTCCGCCTTGGCAACCACGCATCTGTTCTCTCCGTCTATTTCTGCTTCATAGGCTGGTTCATTTATGTCATATTTTAGATTTCACATATAAATGACATCATGTGGTATTTGTATTTCTCTTTGTGACTTACTTCACTTAGTATGATAACCTCTAGGTCCCTCCACGTTGCTGCAAATGTTATGCTTTCTTTCCTTCTTACAGCTGAGTAGAGTATTTCATTGTATATATGTACCTTCTCTTCTTTATCCATGCATCTGTTGATGGACATTTAGGTTCTTTTCTTGTTTTGACTATTGTGAATAGTGCTGGTATGAACATAGGGGTGCATGTATCTTTTTGAATTATAGTTTTGTCTGGGTACATGCACAGGAGTGGGATTACTTCTGCATTGCCTGCATTGCAGCCGGATTCTTTACCACTGCAAGGGATCTGGGTTCAAAACCTGGTCAGGGAATTAGATCTTACGTGCCACAACTGAGATTTCACAGGCCGCATCTAACGATCCTGCTTGCTGCAACTGAGTGCTGGTGCAGCCAAATGAATACATATGATACATAAGTAAATGTTTTAAGAAAAGGTGGTGAAGCAGACATCAGAGTTCCCCCTAAAGAGCACCCTGGGCCACACTGAGGACCAAGTGGGCTCCTGTAACTTTAACAGTGGCACCTGCTGTCCTTCAGTCAGTGCTGGGGTTGGCCTTGCTTTGTCAAGGTCATTTCTTGGTATGGCGATGACTTTGCCTACAGCAGTGTGGTTGGGCTTAGAGCCGACGTGGCCTCTGAGGAGTAAGAGCCCCTTGGGTCACCAGCCTCAGTGAGATCATGAGAAGACGAAAGAGGCCCTTGGCTTCTGGGGAGACCCTGGCCCACCATGGTTCCCCAGCACACTGAGCATCTCCCGTCCTCAACACGGTTTCCACCCCAGACCCCTGAAGATGAGGAGGGGCTAAGGAGCCCTACCTTGTCATGTACCATCTATGAAGCATCCGTACCCCTAATTAGAGATGCACTATTAAGTATTAAAGCAAATATGCTAAAACATTAAAAGTAGCATTGAGAGGGCAGGTATATGGAGGTTAACTGCACAGTCTTTCCATTTGCCCATACTTTTGAAACTTTTCCACAATTACATGTTGGGAGGGGGCTTACTGCAAGGTTGAGACTCAGAATACAGGTAGCAAGTTATCAGGAATCATGTTACCACGGGGTTGAAGCAACCTGCAAGTAGCATGAGAATTAATTATACATATAGACTAATAAGTCTGTTTACACATCATCTAAAGACTTAATTGAGTGCTTATCCAACATGACCTTTGCTTTTAATCTCTGATGGGAAATGATTAAAGAGTGTGCCAGCAGAAAAACAGCAATCAGTTGCTACTGTGTACAGGTTAAGTCCTGTGCAATGAAGACAAAGAAGAGCTTGTATTGCCATTCCCTGCCCCCTTCCCCAAGCCCAGGATAGTGGTTGCAGGAAAAAGATTTGGGTTATAAACAATTAGAAAGTATTCAGTAATCTTTTACTTCAAATGCTTTCTGTGGTCACTCCGTCATTCTTATTTTATTTAGTTTTGGTTGTACTGGGTCTTTTGTGCTCAGGCTTTTTCTAGTTGGGGCAAGGAGGGCTGGTCTCTAGCTGTGGTGTGCAGATTTATCATTGTAGCAGCTTCTCTTGTTGTGGAGCATGGGCTCCAGGCTGCATGGGCTTCAGTAGCTGCAGTGTGAAGGCTTAACTGCTCAGAGGCATATGGGATCTTCCCAGGCCAGAAATCCAACCCAAGTCCCCTGCATTGGCAGGCAGATTCCTATCCATGGTACCACCAGGGAAATCCCATCCAATCATTTAATTCATTAGACAACTATTTATTGGAAGCTCATGATATGTTGATACTGTTCAAGATGCTGAGGATTTTTTAGCAGGCAGTGACTAAAAGGTA
>SJYC01079277.1:0-35779 GCA_006408675.1 Madoqua kirkii | reverse complement strand
CCTATCCATGGTACCACCAGGGAAATCCCATCCAATCATTTAATTCATTAGACAACTATTTATTGGAAGCTCATGATATGTTGATACTGTTCAAGATGCTGAGGATTTTTTAGCAGGCAGTGACTAAAAGAGTAAAATAATACTAGCCCTTATGGTGCTGACATTGTAGTGAAGAAAAAAAGACCAAAAAAAAATGAATACAGTAGATGCCACCTGGTAGTAAGTGTGATGGAAGGGAGGAAGATAAATAAAAATAAAGATGGGAGGGAGTTAGGGGGTGCTGGGGTGGAGATGGACTGGGTTGCAGTTCCTGGGATGGTTAGAAAGGGCATTTCCAGAAGGGAGCTCTTGATCAAAGACCCCAAGTCAGTAAGGTAGTGAGCCAGGTGGGAACCTCGGAAAGGAACATTCCAGAAAGAGAATAAAGACCTTTGTAAAGTCCCTAAAGGGAGAACATGCCCAGTGGGTCCGAGAACAAGAAGGAAGCCACTCTGGGCTGGAGTAACCGAGGGGGTTGTGAAGGGAGGTGAGGGCAGAGAAGTGGGGTGCAGGCTAGGGAGATGATGCCAGTCCTTTGAAGCCCTTATAAAAGTGACTGTGGCCACTGGAGGATTCTCAACAGAAGAGTGACATGATTTGCCCGACATTAAACATTTGTTGGCTACTGGTGCTGTTCTGGAGTTTGGACCTTCTGGCATGGAAAACCATAAGTGTAGGGCTTGATTATTAGTTAAGGTTAATCTGGACAGTGAGGTTTCATTAGATTTTTCCTTTCTTTGGAAATAAAATTTTAAATTATGTTAAAAACACATTCACATAAATTTTTCCATCATAACCATTTTTAAGTATGCAGCTCAGTAGAGTTAAGCCTGTTCAGAATGTTGATCAAAATATCTCCACAACATTTTCATTTTGCAAAACGAAAAGGCAGGGCCCATTAAACAACACCTTTCCATTACTTCCTCCTCCCAGTCCTTGCCAACCACCATTCTGCTTTCTCTCTCTATGAATATGACTGCTCTAGGTACTGCATGTAAGTGGAATCATACAGTATTTGTCTTTTTGTGACTGGCATATTTCACTTAACATACTATTTCTCAAGGTTCATCCATGTTGTGACATGTGACAGGATTCCCTTCCTTCTCAAGCTGAATAATATTCCATTGTATAGCTCAGGCATATGTTTTGTTTATTTATTCCTCCATTGATGGATACTTGGACATTGCTTCTATCTCTTGGCTATTATCAACAATGCCACTATGAATATAGGTGTGCAATCATTACTTTGAGCTCCTGTTTTTAATTCTTTGGATATAGGCCCCGAAGTGGGATTGCTGGATCATATGGCAATTCTGTTTTAAAATACTTGAGGACTCACCATACTGTTCCTATAGGGCTGGCATCATTTTACACTCCTACCAACAACATGCAGTGGTCCCAGTTTCTCCACATCCTTGCCAGAACTTGCTATTTTTCTAGTTTTTTGACAGTAGCCATTCTAATGGATCTGAGATTTCGCTCTTTCTTTTTTTAAAAATACCACAAATGCACAGATTCTTTATTTTTTTAAAGAGACATATTTTTTAATGTGGACTTCGTTTTGAAGTCTTTATTGAATTTGTTACAATATTGCTTCTATGTCATGTCTTGGTTTTTTTGGCCGCAAGGCACGTGGAATCTTGGCTGCCTGGCCCGGGTTCAAACCCACACCCCTGCATTGGAAAGCCCTGTCTTAACCACTGGGCCCCCAGGGAAGTCCCTTTTTCTTTGTTTTTAATGGAGCAGTCACTGTTCTCCAGTTCTCTTCACCAGTTCTCACTCTATCTCTTACACCAAGCAAATTTCCACTAAGCCATCTATTTCTATTTTTCTGGAACCAGTTGTCTGGATAGGGAGGCCAGGTTGGAAAAATTCCGAGTGTCTGTAGTCCTTCCTCCCCCTGCCCCCCACCGCCCTCCCCATTTCATATCAAAGGAGCTGCGTATAAACTTTGCTAGGTTCTGGGGACAAAAGGTCATTTTTAGCACTGTGTGTTAGGCAGACTTCACCACAAAACACTGTCGAAATCTAGGAGAGAGGAGTTTGATTTGTATTAATAGTTTCCTTAAAGCGAAAGTAGTGTCCTCTGGGCACGATGATAGCCACCCGGCCAGAATGTGTTTTGGCCTCTGTCATGATCCATACTTAGACCGCATCCCATGTTTATTGTCTGACCGTGAAGATGTGTGTCTCCAGCTGATTAGATAAGGAATTCTGAGCACGGGTGGAGGAGGAAGACGATAACATTAAAGACTTTTCTCTGGCAGTCCCGCTTAGGGAAGCCGGCCTTCACGCTCTGATTTGCCTCTAGGAGAGCCACTCAGTAACCATGTCCTTGGCAAATGCTGACACTTGTTTGAAAGTTTTCTGCTTTGAATAAAAAGTCTTTGATTTTTTTTTCCCTTCTGCCCTTAAAATTAAAAACGCTGTAGTTAAGTGTCCTGGGGCAAATTCTGCTCTTAGTTACTATTTCTATGGCACTTGTACTGTACACACAAGCAAACCCTGAAGTTGATTCCATTGCAGAGTTTTAATAACAGTTTACATCTTTGTATCATTTTATGTTGTAGAAAAGGATTGCATGTACATTTGCTCATCTGATACAGACACACAGAACTATGCAATAGGTAAGGTAGAAATATTTAATTCTATTTGAAAGGCAAAGTAACTGAGACTCAGAGAGGTTAAGTGGCTGGTCTGAGGTCACACAGGCAGAGATGGGGCTCAAATCCAGGCTTTTCAATTCTTAAATCTGTGCTATGGAGGGATGTGCTATGTTTTATTTTTGATGATTATGAAATTATCAGTATACAGGGATAATTATATTATTCCCACATCATGTATGGTGCGTCCAAAAGATGTAAAAAGTGAGGAAGAAAACATAATGGAATAAAAGCAACCAAATTTGTCACCACACAGCTGGCTCGGGGAAAGAATCTGCCGGGCCATGCTAAGAGACACAAAGGACACAGGTTTGATCCCTGGGTCAGGAAGACTCCCTGGAGGAGGAAATGGCAACCCGCCCTGGTATTCTTGTCTGGGAAATCCCACGGACAGAAGAGCCTGATGGGCTGCAGTCCATGGGGTTGCTAAGAGTCAGACATGACTGAACATATTTGTATGCAACCAAATTTGTGAAATTCAGGATATATGTAAGAACTTTGCGGGAACCGTTTGAAAAGGTTATGATAGACTGCAAGCTGCTAAAGGACAATGACTGAGGCTTATTTATTTTTGCATTTTGTATAATCCCCAGCACAGCATATCTTGCACCTAGTGAGCACTGAATGTATGAAAGAATGAATGAGAACAATTACTTTAAGTCCTAGAGGAAGCTTGCCAAGGATTCAAAGTGGCTGGGAGAACTTCATGGAAGTTTAATGAAAAAAAAAATTTAATAAAGAGTTTAATGAAAATTTCATGAAGCTCTTCAGGAAATAAGGCCCAACTAGCTAACCGGAGAGTCTGCTTCCGTGCACCCAGAGAACAGGAAGAGGGAAGGAAATAGATGAAGAGCTGGCATTGATTTACTGTGACTTTTATTCCACCTACATAAGGATCATATGGGTGATAATAGATGCAAAATTGAGCGAGCAACTTGTGCTGAGAATTTCCATTTTTTTCTAGCCCGTCATTATTGCTTTGACCTATATAGTAATGTTAATGATCCACCAGCTGACCTGAGTGTCTGGGGTCAATTGGGGCAGCACCTGACCCACAGCAGGTGCTCAGTAAATGTTACTGAAAGAATGAACGAAGGTCAAGCATTAACCAGACAAAAGCAGCCTGCAGGGATGCCCTGGTGAAGGACGAGCCTCAACACCCTCTCTCCTCTAATAGCCGCTAAAGAGTGGGACCCCCAGATTGGAAGAACAGCACCCCTCTGTCACTCTCTCCTTCAGACCTAAGAAGGGGAAAAACCCATAATCACCAGGCAAGCTCTTTGACAAGAGCTCCTTAAGAGGTTGTATGTATGCTGGTCACATCGCTAGTGACATCCAGTGATGCTTCTGAGGTCCACTTTTCCAAATATCTAGAGGGGATGATGATGGTTTATTTTAAAAGATACAGGAAATTTCTAACTGGATTTGTAATTTACAGGTTTAGGTGAGCTCAGTTGCTCAGTCGTGTCCAACTCTTTGCAGCCCCGTGGACTGTAGCCCACCAGGCTCCTCTGTATATGAGATTTTCCAGGCAAGAATACTGGAGTGGGTTGCCATTTCCTACCCCAGAGGATCTTCCCAACCCAGGGATCGAACTCTGTTCCTTGTGTCTCCTGCACTGGCAGGTGGATTCTTTACCACTGAGTCATCTGGGAATCTCTAAATGTTTAAAGGGAAAATTTAAATGTTTAAGGGGAAGCTATAAAAATTATTAGGTACAATAAAGAATAGACATACACACTTCAGCAAATTGAAGAATTCTTTTGTATATTATTATGCACCTAAAGTTTCTGGTTTCCTAAGTGTGTTTTTCATATTTCCAATTTTGCTTAAAGTCAAGTAGCCTATATTTTGTAAATGTCAATTAGGTCCTGTTGATTGACAGTACAGTTCGGTTTAGCGATGTCCTTTCTGATTTTCTGCCTGCCAGGTCTATTAACTACTGATGGAAAAGTGTTGATGCTTCCAGCTAGAACAATGGCTTCATCTATTTCTCCTGGCAGTTTCTGCCTCCTGTATTTTGATTCTCTGTTGTCAGGCACATATACATTAAGGACTGTTATGCTTTCTTAAAGAAGTCACCCCTTTATCATTATGTAATACTTCTTTTTATCCATGATAATTTTCCTTTTCTATAGTTTGAAATTCACATGCTACCCTAGCTTTCTTTTAATGAGTGTTGGCATGGATTTATCTTTCTCCAGCTCTTTACTTTTCACCTGTCTCTGTCTTTATACTTAAAGTATGTTTCTTGGATCTTGTTTTTAAATTCTCTCTGACAGTCTATATCTTTTAACTGGTGTTATTTAGACTACTGACATGTAAGGTGATTATTGATATATTTGGATCAATATCTACCATGTTTATCACTATTTTTTTGTTTGTTGAACTTGTTATTTTTGAAAATTTTATCCTGTTTTTTTGCCTTTTAGTTGAGCATTTTCTGTGAATCCATTTCCTCTCCTTTCAATGTATCAGTTATACATCTTTCAAAAAAATTTTTCTTGGTGTATGCCATAGGATTTGCAGTACATATTTGCAATTAACTTAAGTCTGCTGCTGCTGCTGCTGCTAAGTCGCTTCAGTCGTGTCCAACTCTGTGCAATTCCATAGATGGCAGCCCACCAGGCTCTGCCATCCCTGGGGTTCTCCAGGCAGGAACACTGGAGTGGGTTGCCATTTCCTTCTCCAGTGCATGAAAGTGAAAAGTGAAAGTGAAGTCGCTCAGTCGTGTCCAAAGTCTACTTTCAAATAATGCTGTACAAATTCATGGAAAGTGCAGACAGCTTTTCATAAAGTGTTTCTGATTTCTTCCTCCCATCCCTTATAATATAGCTGTCATCAATTTCACTGACCTATGTGCTATCTTCATCTAATACATTATTATTACTATTACTTTGCTCAACTGTCTAGTAGATAAATTACAAATAAGAAAAATAGGGACTTCCCTGGAGGTCTAGGGGTTAAGACTCCAAGCTCCCACTACAGGGGACATGGGTTCGACCCTGGTCAGGAAACAAAGATCCTACATGCCGTGTGGGACAGCTGAAAATAATAAATAATAAAATAAAAATAACCCTGTAAAAAAGAATAGGAAAATAAAAGATCTTATTCTATTTTCATTTCTTCATCTCCAGCATTCTTCATTTCTTCATGGAGATCTGAGTTTCTGACCTATATCATTTTCCTTCTCTCTGAAGAACTACTTTTAATATCTCTCACAGGCAAGTCTACAGTGATGAATTTTTTGTTTGTCTGAATAAGTTGTTTTTCTCTGTCACTTCTGAAGGATAATTCCACTGGCTATGGAACTGTAGGTTGGTGGGTTTTTTTTCCTTTAAATGCTTTACATATTTTGCTCCACTCTTTCCTTGCTTGCATGGTTTCTGATGAAGTCAGATAAAATTCCTATCTTTGCTCCTATATAAGTAAGACTATTTTTTTTTTCCCCACCATGCTGGCTTTGTTGTTTTCTTATTGTAAGAACAGGAGGGATGACTTCCAAGCATTTTACATATTGTCACTGAAACTGGGCCTCTATACTTAGAAAGATGCCTACTCTCTATTCACCCTTCCTTCTGGTGGAGCGCTGAGAACACTAAAGCCGAAAGTTAGCAAGAGAGGGAGGCGAAGTGATGACATTCAATCCACACCATTCTCAGTTCCTAACCCTTGATGCTATAAATTGTGTGCTTATCAGATCACTCCTCCTTCCTCTTGACTGGGTTATGATAGAAGAAAATACCACGAGGAGAAGAGATTTGAACAAGCTTTTTTACTCTGCCAAGGGTTTCATTTAATCTTGCACAAAAAGGCCACATAAATCAAGGGCTTCAAAGTCTAGAGGAGGGAGTTGTAGTTGCCTTGTTGAAAGAAAGCCATTCATGGAATATATGTGAGTGAAGACAAGGGAGGGAGAGTCATTTGGCTAGATCTCAAGATCTGACTAAACCCACTTCAGATGACGAGGTTCCACTGTTTTCAGGCAGAAAAAGTGAAACTCAACAATTGCCGTGATGGCCAAGTTAGCTTTGAGCCCAAGACATGGGGTTTGAAGGGAAAGAAAATGGGAGAAGGATCTGGAGGGTTTAACTTTGGAATCCTCATATTTTTCTGTTATCTAGGCTGCCTTTCTCTAGTTCTTATGGCACAATCCTCTCTTCTGTCTTTCTGAAAATATCCAGTACCCAATTTTTGAAAGTCTGATTCTCAGGTAGTCATCAGCTACAGTGATGATCTTCTTGCTTGCATGACCACATCCTAGAACAAAGGTATGAGCTTCCCAAAGAGTATGTAAATCTTGACAAGGGGTCCCTTAGCAAGAAGAAACTCCTAAGATAGTCACCAAGGATATATAGACTATGCTTCTCAGGCAGAGGATCCTACCTGACCTCTGACACCATATCCTCTCAATGCTTATAGATGCTCTGTTTTCATATAAATGATTTACCCTTAATCCCTTTCATTAGTGGGCAGAGGAAAAGTTTAATATTAATCTTTTTAGAAGAAAAAAGTAATTTTAGAACCACAGGAAAAGTGGCAAAGGAAGAGACACTGGGATGCAGCCCATGGGTACCCTACTTCTCCTTGAAAGGGTAGCCAAATGCCATTATTCACAGCATACAATTTCCATTTTGAAACTGGTGGAGAAGTTTTTCAGAGAAAAGAGAAACTTAGAAAGAGCTATTTAAAAATCCAGGGTAGAGTAACTTCTTGATTTTCACTTTTTCTTTTGCCCCTGTTTCATTTTTTCAAAGCAAATATCTTCTACATTTTGGGGAAAGATGTTAGGAATCCAGATTACTTTTCTCTATCATGACTTTATTCTTATCCACCTCCAGTATGACTTTGAAGTGGAACATATGAATGTCACTCCTGGACAAAAGCTCATATTGTAAAAGAAGAAAGAAATCTTTATTTTTAACTAGAGAAAAAAATTCCAAGAATTTTTCATCACTTAGTGGATAAGAGCACCCGTACATCTACAAGCCCAAACCTGTAATAATGCATTTAATCTTAGGCAATTCTTTTCTAGAAAGATAGATGGAAAACAAACAGTACTTCAAAGAGGGGTAATGTCTAAGAGTATTTTAGTGATTGAGTTGAAAGAAAATAAAAAGACATTTTGGATACCATGTACTTATTTTTAGTTATGTAGTTGCTATTTAAGTTAGTTGTTATAATGGCATGGCAGTGAAAATTTTAAATATCCATAAATTCTGAGATGTATTCTAAAGTACATAGGGATGAAAAAACATGATATTTGGAATTTGCCTTAAAGCATTTCAGAAGAGAGAGAGTATTAAAGAAAGGAAAAAGAATAGGTAAAGCAAATAGGGCAAAATTGTGGTTTTGAATCTGCATGATGGGTATATGGGGGGTACTGTTACCTGAGGCTGTCATAAAAAAGTCACTCTAACCTTGGGGGCTTGAAACAGTAGAAACTTATTCTATTGCAACTCTGGAGACCTGAAGTTTGAAACCAAGGTGTCAGTTCAGTTCAGTTCAGTTCAGTTGCTCAGTTGTGTCTGACTCTTTGTGACCCCATGAATTGCAGCACGCCACACCTCCTGGTCCATCGCCATCTTCCAGAGTTCACTCAGACTCACGTCCATCGAGTCAGTGATGCCATCCAGCCATCTCATCCTCTGTCGTCCCCTTCTCCTCCTACCCCCAATCCCTCCCAGCATCAGAGTCTTTTCCAATGAGTCAACTCTTCGCATGAGGTGGCCAAAGTACTGGAGTTTCAGCTTTAGCATCATTCCTTCCAAAGAAATCCCAGGGTGCAATTTGATCTCTGGTTCCTCTGCCTTTTCTAAAACCAGCTTGAACATCAGGAAGTTCATGGTTCACGTATTGCTGAAGCCTGGCTTGGAGAATTTTGAGCATTACTTTACTAGCGTGTGAGATGAGTGCAATTGTGTGGTAGTATGAGCATTGTTTGGCATTGCCTTTCTTTGGAATTGGAATGAAAACTGACCTTTTCCAGTCCTGTGGCCACTGCTGAGTTTTCCAAATTTGCTGGCATATTGAGTGCAGCACTTTCACAGCATCATCTTTCAGGATTTGAAATAGCTCCACTGGAATTCCATCACCTCCACTAGCTTTGTTCATAGTGATGCTTTCTAAGTTCTACTTCAGCAGGCCCATATTCCCTTTGTACACTCTAGGGAAAGGTCCTTCCTCACCTCTTCGAGCTTCCTCTGGCTTGAGGCATTCCTTGGCTAGTGGCTGCCTCACCCTGATCTCTGTTTCCATGGTTACATAGTCTCCTTCCTGTGTCTGTGAGTCTTCTCTTCCGTCTCTTATGAGAATACTCATCATTTGATATAAGACCTGCTGGATAATCCAGGGTGATCTCATCTCAAGATCCTTAATTACATCTGCAAAGATTTTTTTCTGAATAAGATCACATTCATAGATATCCAGGGTTACAGCATAGCCTTTGGCGGGGGCTTCCCAGGTGGCACTCGTAGTAAAGAACCCGCCGGCCACTGCAGAAGACGTAAGAGCTGCAGGTTTAATCCTTGGCTCAGGAAGAGGCCGTATGGGAGGGCATGGCAACCCACTCCAGTATTCCTGCCTGGAGAATCCCCATGGACAGAGAAGCCTGGCAAGCTAAAGTCCATGGGATTGCACTGAGTCGGACACGACTGAAGCGACTTAGCACGCATACACATATACTTTTGGGGAGGTGAGGGCACCCCAAATGGAACCAGGCAGCCATATTTTCCACTGGCTTCTCCTGAACATGGCTGGTTGGACCAGGAAAAAGTGCCTGAGCCAAACAGGGGTGGGCTGTTCCTGAGTGGCCCATGACTTGCAGCCTGAACGTGGCCAGGCAGCTACTCTCTCCCCCCGATTTTAACAGAAAAGCAGCCAGGAGTTGGCAGCTGGAAGGACGGAAGCCAAAAAGATGCAGAGGGTGATGCCCGAGGTGCTTGCCTTGTGGCCATGAGGCTGGCAGGCTAAAGTCCATGGGATTGCACTGAGTCGGACACGACTGAAGCGACTTAGCACGCATACACATATACTTTTGGGGAGGTGAGGGCACCCCAAATGGAACCAGGCAGCCATATTTTCCACTGGCTTCTCCTGAACATGGCTGGTTGGACCAGGAAAAAGTGCCTGAGCCAAACAGGGGTGGGCTGTTCCTGAGTGGCCCATGACTTGCAGCCTGAACGTGGCCAGGCAGCTACTCTCTCCCCCCGATTTTAACAGAAAAGCAGCCAGGAGTTGGCAGCTGGAAGGACGGAAGCCAAAAAGATGCAGAGGGTGATGCCCGAGGTGCTTGCCTTGTGGCCATGAGGCCTAGCCAAACGTAAGGAGCAGAAACTACGATGACGCAGAAGAAACTCCCAGGGGGCAGAAGAGAGTGACAGAGAGAGAAACAGAGGGGCCCCGCGTTCCCTGAGAGACGACAAGGAGGCTCAGGTCCCCGGAGCGGCCCCATTCCTGGCTCCTTTCCAGGTTGAGGGCCAGTGCCTATGAATTGTCATCATAAATCCCATTTTTCTCAAGATATTTTTTTTCTCTTTCTAAAAAATTTTTCTTTTTTCTCTCAAGATAATTTTATTGGATCTTTCTTATATCCAAAGTATCCAAGTCACATCACTTCCCAACTCTGTTCTGTTACTTGGAATCAGTCATGACGGTGAGAGTGTTTACACCATGGATATAGGCAAATGGTGCCAATCAGGACTTTCTCCCACCCAACCTCCTTTGGAATGAGAGAGAAGGGGTAGGAGAGACAGGAGTCAAAGCTGACTCCCAGGGATGTGTATAATTTTGGTTTATTCCAGTTACTCTTACCCCTGTTAACATCCCTAACTCGTAGAAACATAAATGTTAAGAATGGATTAGCTGTAATTTTCTTGCCCGGTAAAATCCCATAGACAGAGGAGCCTGGTGGGCTACAGTCCATGGGTCATAAAGAGTTGAGCATGACTGAGCAACTGAGCGCAAGCAAGCACCTTTACTCTTACTAGGCTGTTGATAGCCAACACTGAATACAATTACTTAAATGTTAAAAACAATCTAGAGATGTACTCCTATTTGAAGAAAGAGTATATTTTCACTTGTTTTAGAAACTGCTTCCTTATTCCTTTAAAAATATTATGTTACAAGCACGGTGTTCTTTATTTTGTTTGACTTGTGGGTCTATAGAACATTCTGATTCTAACACTGGCCCCGTAGACAGGCTATGCCTAGGGTTTGTTTTAGTTAAAAGTTTGGGAGAGGCTATAAGGAATGTTGAGGGGATTGAGAATAAATAGAAGTCAGGGCCCCAGATTCCTAACCCCTCTCCAGTTGCTAATGAAACAGCTGTCCTCCCATATGAGTTTTTCAAGAGACGTATGTGCATAGGCCCACTTGATGAAAATGACTTTGGATCCCAAACCTCAGTACTGATCTCTAGTGAGCTAGGCTGGATCTTATTGGTTACATCACCTTAACCTGTTCCTCTGGCTAAGGCTTACACTTTAAGTGCAGAATAAGTCCTTTGTGCTTCTTCCCTAGGTCAGAACAACCAATATCTCACACATACACGGCCACTCCCACGTCTGCAGCTGTAGTGGATACTATCGTATGCAACCCGGACCTCCCTTCAGGACCCACACATGCATTCCCCTGCATGCTAGGAATGTTGGCTGCTGATGGCTTACAGTTGCATCCTTCTCCTAGGTTACAGCCCTCCAGGGTCAGTGTTGAGGAGAGTTGGGGAAGACGGTTAGTGTTCAGGCCTGACACTTTGGCTGATTTGGGACAGTCAGTTCCAGATTCCCCCATGAAATTGGCCAAGGCCTTCATTGCCCCTGCCATGTCTCCCATTACTTTCCTCGTTTCCTTACAAGTGTTGTTCTTAGAGATACTTCCTGCAAGCAAGTCTCTAAATCTCAGAGTCAGTTTTTGTGGAATCCACCTAAAACAGTAGCCATTTTGGAATTATTGCTAATTAGTCATGTTGCTTGCTTTCTCTTGCTGAGCAAGATTAAATCGTAAGGGTCCTCAAAATATAATTACAAAAACAAAAACAAAAAGATGCAGTGATAAACAAGTTCAAACCCATTTATTATCCCTGCTCCAAGCCCTCACTTAAATATCACTTCTTCTTTTTTTTAAAATATCACTTCCCTAAATCTTAGTGTTCTAGTGGCAGGAAGAGACAAGGAGAGGTAAGCCTAAGGAAAGTGCATCATGGAAAGAAGAGGGCTACTTGAATTTAGCTTGAGCAAAGCCAATCTAAAATGTTTTCCTCCAATTATCCATGGGTCTCCTAAGTGGGAAACAGCCCTGAGCCACTCAGCTATTTAGGGGAAGCCGAAGAAAAGTTATGACCCCCTGGAGAAGGAAATGGCAACCCACTCCAGTATTCTTGCCTGGAGAATCCCATGGACAGAGAAGCCTAGTAGGTTACAATCCATGGGGTTGCAAAGAGTCAGACAGGACTGAGCAACACAAGATAAGAAAGAAAGAAAAGTTATGACCAACCTAGATAGCATATTCAAAAGGAGAAACATTACTTTCCCGACTAAGGTCCATGTAGTCAAGGCTATGGTTTTTCCAGTGGTCATGTACGGATGTAAGAGTTGGAATGTGAAGAAGGCTGAGTGCCAAAGAATTGATGCTTTTGAACTGTGGTGTTGGAGAAGACTCTTGAGAGCCCCTTGGACTGCAAGGAGATCCAACCAGTCCATTCTGAAGGAGATCAACCCTGGGATTTCTTTGGAAGGAATGATGCTAAAGCTGAAACTCCAGACTTTGGCCACTTCATGCAAAGAGTTAACTCATTGGAAAAGACTCTGATGCTGGGAGGGATTGGGGGAAGGAGGAGAAGGGGACAACTGAGGATGAGATGGCTGGATGATATCACTGACTTGATGGACGTGAGTCTGAGTGAACTCTGGGAGTTGGTGATGGACAGGGAGGCCTGGCATGCTGCGATTCATGGGGTCGCAAACAGTCGGACATGACTGAGCAACTGAATTGAACTGAACTGAACTGAATCCAAGTGGATCAGTCAAACAAGAGGACCTGTCACTTATTTTCAACAGCTCTACTGTCCATCACATCAAGTTTCCACCACTCCCTCACACCAGAGCCATAAAATATCCTTGGCCTTGACCATTCATGCAAAGATCCAAGAACTATCCCTTGAGGTCAACATGGACTAAAAATCTAGTGAACTGCGGTCTGTTCCCAGCGCTTCCAAGAAAATCTGCTTATATGAGAATAGGACACTGGGTACTAGCTTGCTCAGTTATGAAATATCTTGGTTAAACAATAAGAACCTAAATACTTGCTTCATTATGAGACCTTACTAAAAATCCTTTGGTGTCTCTGAACATTGTTTCTGAATCTATCAAGTGGACTGTATTTGTCAGAGATTTTGGTTGTGATGTCAGAAACACAACAGAAAATATCTTATACAGTCACTCCAAGCTCACATCTTTCTAGTTCAACAACTCCAGAGGAAAACAAGCTTCTGTCTTCAGAAGTGACTGCTTTGAGTAGTGAAGCTGGGGTCACAAGTCACAAATCATCCCTGAGCCTATCACTGTGGCTGGCTAGAGTCCATATACACTTAGAGTCAGGGAAGAGGGGACACCTCTATCGGCATCCCCACTGGTACTACATAGAAGAGTAAGATGGCTTTCTTCAAGGAAGTGAAGTCGATCAGTCATGTCTGACTCTTTGCGACCCCGTGGACTGTAGCCTGCCAGGCTCCTCTGTCCATGGGATTCTCCAGGCAAGAATACTGGAGTGGGTTGCCATTTCCTTCTCCAGGGGATCTTCCCGACCCAGAGACTGAACCCGGGTCTCCCGCATTAGAGGCAGACACTTTAACCTCTGAGCTGAAAGATACTGATAAAAAACTTGCTTATTAAAACAATGAAGATGATGAGAGTGATGATAATAATAAGGCCTACACCAAGGCACTTGATTATAAGTTTTCTGAAAACTGGGGATAAAGGAAGGACTTAGTTAATTTTGGATGCTTACATGCTGTCGCTTCAGTTGTTTCTGATTCTTTGTGAACCTATGGACCATAGCCCACCAGGCTCCTCTGTCCATGGGATTCTCCAGGCAAAAATACTGGAATGGGTTGCCATGCCCTCCTCTAGGGGATCTTCTCGATTGAGAGATCGAGCCCAAATCACTTATGTCTTCTGCATTGGGAAGTGGGTTTTTTTTATCACTAGCACCACCTGGGAAGCCCAGTTTTGGATAATCATCATCAAAAATACTCCTTGCGGAAGACCGAGATGATCGTGTGTATGTTTCCTGCAAAAACTATGTTTTCTGCAAACGTTCTCTTCTTTTATTGAAAGCCACTATTATTTTCCTTCCTTCTGCCCTTTGAATTCTGCCCACCATAAAATAATAAGCCAAATCTCTTCTTTTGCCAGCAGAAAATTGTCAAATATTCAGGGGACTCATTCACAGAGTAGAATTCTCAAAGGAAAGGTCTGGAGTCCTGTTGCATAGTAGGGTTGGTTAAACTAGGTAACGAACCTCAGCCAAGTGATGCTTTTAAATTCATAACTCAATTGGAACATAAAGGTGTCCTTCTCTTGAAAGGCTATTTTTCAAACCCTCTAATGAAAAAGCTAAGGAATATTGCTATCAATTCTCCCTTTCCTCCCCAAGCAAATAGCATTCCTCCACCTTGAACAGATGGCGCTCTGTGTGATAAATGGCCCAGTATTTCAGTCCAGCAGCGGATGGCACTGAGGTCTTGTCCCCAGTGTTTATAAGCTGGGCTGTCCCTCTGCCTTCGTTACCTTAAGAACTCATAAGCAGCAGGGGTTTGTTCCAGCCCGCCTCGCATTCCAGCCATTCTTTAGGATAATGATGAGCAGGGTGAGTGCCTTCTAGGAAGGATTCTGGAGAGAATAGAGGTGCGGAGGAGGAAAGAGCACAGCCTCTCTCACCTGCACTGCTTTAGTGCTCGCTATATTAATAGCTCGGGCACTGACTGCTGCGCTGAATTGCTATCCCCAGAGGGTTCAGCTGGGTTTCCATTTACAGAGGCAGTTCTAACAAAGAGGGTACACACACATGCACGCTACACGCACACAAACACACACCCACAATACACACATGCCACTATTTCTGTTCTTCTCTCCTGATGGTCTTCACTGGAGGCCCTCAGACTCATCATCATTACTAAAAAGAATGTCAATCACCACCGAGTGAGAAAATCACCCATCTCTTAAGGAACATCAGAACGGAGTGTTTGCTGTTCTAATGATTTCACCTGCATTGGATGGAGCTTAGAATATGATTAACGTGGCATCAAACTCCCCATTGTCACGCTCTTGCAAATAAGGACAGATGGCAGCAGCTACCTTCCAAAGGAGAAGGGATAGGCTATGTGACAGCGAAGGAAATAGCCAGTTCGTTCTGGAGCAAAGGGATCAGTGTACATTTCCAAGTCTGTGATTTGTTCTCTGTGATGTTGAATATTCTTCATAAATATTGTGGGTTGGTTCAAAACCAATGACATTTGCATAGTTCTGCATATAAATACCTTTGGATACAATTTTCCTTTCTGCCTCTGTTTGACGCTCATTAAACAAACAAAAACCATATAATGAGAACCAGTTTAAGAGCATAATGTACATGATCTCTAAACAGTGAACCTCAACAAATCTTTCTTGATAGGCTCTGAATGCTAGGTGCAGGGGATTCTAGCCCTCATGGAGCTTCCAGTTGGATCATTTAACATGTCTCATGAGTGTGGAGTCCAGGTTGCCTGGGGTCAGAAGTGGGAGGAGCGGCTCTTTAAGAAAGACCGTACTGGGGAATTCTCTGGCGGTCCAGGGGTTAGGACTGGGTGCTTTCACGGCTGTGATCTGGGTTCAATCCCTGGTCTGGGAAACTAAGATTCCAAAAGCTGGACGCAAACTATCCCAACTAGTGTGGCCAAAAGAGAAAGAAAGGAAATATAAATTTGCCATGCCAACTATTTATTTGAATGAACATAGAAATTAACAAAAATTTGTAAAAGAGGCCCATCTGAGTGCAAGACCCATCTAATAAGCCTTAAGGCTCAAATGTTTCATGGTAAATCCTCTGAAGGGAAGTTAGTATATCTTATCTCAGTTTGGGGCTTCCCTGGTGGCTCAGTGGTAAGGAATACACTTGCAATTCAGGAGATGCAGTTTCAAGCCCTGGGTAGGGAAGATCCTCTGGAGAAGGACCTGAACCCACTCCAGTATTCTTGCCTGGGAAATCCCATGGACAGAGGAGCCTGCTGGGCTACAGTTCATGGAATCGCCAAGAGTCAGACACAGCTGAGCACTAAGCAACCTCAATGTCTCAGTTTTACAATATGGAAAACTCATACGCTGTCAGTCAATGTCTGATTTGGGTTCAGTAAGACAAAGCATTCCACTACTTGTCAATGGGGGAAGTATAATCAAGGACCAGAGGGTATCCAAGTGGAAACTGCTCTTCCTCAGCCAAGGCACGGCTCAGATCCTGCTGGCAGGAAAAACAAGAGGCTGCCCAGACATCTCTGCTTCCATCCAAACCAGGGGACAGTTTGCCCCTCAAAACATTTATCACAGTCTTCGGTCTTATTTTCCATGGGGTTCTGGTCCTTGCAATTTGGATATTTCTGACTTTCATTGTGGTTGAATGTGATCAATTGCTTCAGCTGTGTCCAGCTCTTTGCAACCCCGTGGACTGTAGGCTAGGGCTCCTCTGTCCATGGGTTTCTCTGGACCAGAATACTGGAGTGGCTTGCTATGCCCTCCTCCAAGGAATCTTCCTGACCCAGGGATTGAACATGCATCTGCTGTGTCTCCTGCATTGCAGGCAGATTCTTTACCGCTGCTGACTCAGATGATAAAGAATCCACCTGCAATGCAGGAGACTCAGGTTCTATCCCTGGGTTGGGAAGGTCCCCTGGAGAAGGGAATGGCAACCCACTCCAGTATTCTTGCCTAAAGAATCCCATGGGCAGAGGAGCCTGGCAGGCTACAGTCCATGAGGTCCCAGAGAGTCGGACACGACTGAGCGACTTTTCTTTACCGCTAAGCCACTGGGGAAGCCCCTCCCCGTGGTTGGGCCTGGTTTAAAATTCCATATCTGGCCTTCTGTGACCGGTGTGTAGAATAAAGAAGATGGACTAGGTTATCATTTCCCCAACTTTATCTCAGAGCATTAGACCTACAGGATGTGCACAAACACGGACAGCCTTTTGTATGCTTTACGACCTTATAACCGAAAGTGGTGACAATCTCTAGGTTGTTCCATCGTCTGCCACTAATAAGGTCAGACTGTTCTTATGTTGATGATGACAGTTATCACATATTTCTCTTCACATGTACCATCTGTCATCCTTACAAAGGCTCTCTGTGAGCCTGAGAAAGGATGTGTATCTTGCCCAAGGCCATACAATTGAAAAAATGGATCTGGGATTTAAACCCATGTCTGTCTGGATCTAAAATCCATCCCTGTTACATTTCACTGCTCTAAATCCTCTGGTAGGAGTTTCTTTGCTACTGCTACCAATGGAACTCTGAACTTTTTCACAAAGAAACTGCCAGGGAGCCTCACACGTGACATTCTTACCCTCAGAACCTCCACAGTTAACACAGACTAGGGCAGCCCCTTGCAGCCATCTCTTGTTCTTTGTGTAGCTCCTCCTTCAGTCTTGCTAACCTGAACTGCTCATTGACACTTGATAATATTCGTCTTTATATCTGATAGCAACACATACTGATTTATCTTTTTAAATATATGTCATATGCTATTTACACCAGTAGACTGGTAAACCTATTGTATTTTTTGGAGGACTGTTTGGCTACCTTTCAAAAGTCACTAAAATATTCATACTCTTTAACTCACTAGTACTATTCCTAGGACTTGATCACAAGGAAAATACATTTCAAAAAAGTGACAGATCATGATGCTCACAGTGGAATTTATAGGATATTTAAAAATCAAAGGCCCTCCTCAAACCTTAGGTGTTTAACTGTTCACAGTGATGAAGTAAATTACATATGATGCTGAGATATTATAAAGCTCCTGAAAAGGATAAATGTGGTAGCTGTCCTAACATTGAAACCAGTGAAAGAAGCTATGATCTAACTATTTGAAAGCAACATGCATATATCAATACAGGTTGGAATGAATTTCATAATTAGAAAATAGATGTACAGTTAAAGTGGTATGAGAACGGGTGGAGATTTTTTTTTCTTTTTTATTAGAATTTCTTCTTTGCAACGTTTTAAAATTGATGAAATAGTGGATTGTTAAAATTCTAGGAGAGTTTGCAGGTTGAGGGGGCTGTCTCTTCATTAATACTCAAGTTCATCTATAGATGGCAATGGCTCTTCACGCCAGTGAGTGGTGCCAGTCCCAGGCAAGATAGCTCTGGCTTCTCAACAGGTCTCATATCAAGAGTAACCTGCTAGAGAATTTAATTTGGGAGGAATGCATCCCATTGACATTGGGGTGTGAAGGGCCAGGAAACAAGAAAATGGGATTGATTTGCACATCATTTTCAGCTCAAATACCAAACCAGACTGGTCTGTAAACAGATAGGAACCTCTGAGGCAAGCTCAGTAAAACTGAATAAAGTAACCTAGTAAAAATTCAGGCTTTCCCCCAAATCAGAGATTGTTTAATTTTCTTCTCCCTAAATTCTTTCTTAGATGAAACCCACCTCCTATGTTGCTCAAACACATCTTCTTTGCACAGTAAAAAAAAGCAGGAATTTTTAATGGTGATAAATTAAATGACTATCACTGACCCACTAGGATCCAGATAGTAAAATGTTAATCAGAGAAGTTAAGTAAACCATTTAAAAAATCTTCTGTCATACCAGTACTTCATCAGCAATGAAACAGACATGACTGATCTAGCCCCAGAGACAGAGGGCAGACTCACCTGCAGAAGTCATCTCAGAGACATTCCACAATGATGGTGCATCGTACAGGCCACGACGTGAAAGGGTTGGTCAGGCTGGGACTCAGCAGCTCTCCCGGGAAACACCTCATGCTTAAAAACTAATAACATTATCCCAGAACTCAGAGAAATAATGAACAGCTGGGCTTCAACCTTCAGGTCACACTTGGTTTCCCCAGAATATCTGAATCCTTGAAGCTGGAAAAATAGGAAGGATGTTTGCAGTCACATTATAGCTCTGGAAATACTGAACTTTCTTCAAAAAGGCAGGATGGGTGGATGTTGAACTAAATTCAAGGGTGTGTCTGTTCATCATGGGGTGGATCAGGATGATACATAAGTGCTGCTTCACCTCCAGACAACAGGGTGATCTCAGCCCTGAGGAAGAGCTCTGTTCTCCAGGTACAGCCCCTGTGGAGCCCAGGTTGAAATAGCTTCTTTGTATTATCAGTCAGGCACCAGTTGTTTTTAAGATGAATACTCCATTCATCCTTGCTGTGGCCACTGAAGTCTGAAGGCCCTGATTCACGGCCCTACAGACTGAATATTCTCTGGCTGTATCTCGATAGTTCAGAGGCAAGATGCTGCTCTCAGCTGAGAAGAGGGGGGATTCCTATTGCATGCATGACCAGAGGCTGGAGCAGGTGGTCAGGAGCCAAGGATCCAACGTACAACTCAGGTTATGATGGGTATGGAGAGAAAGTACCGATACGCACATTTAATGGCTACAAGAACAAGAAGCTCGGGTTAGCACAGGTCCTCCAAGAGTCAGATGTCAAACTGCAATTAAAGTGAGATAAATTTAGCAGGAAAACCCCCTGTGTGAGAGAAAATGAAGAGAAAGACATGTGAGGCTAGGAGGGTCAGACCATCATGCCAATCTGGTTCTAAGTGAAGGTGAGAGGGAAGGAAGATTGGGTAGAAGTGTCTTCAACTGCCATGCAGTCAAAGAAGGCTCAGCAAACCATTGCGTAGCTCCCCAAACCACAGTCGTCAGCTGGAGAGGCATCCCCTGTCTTGCTGAATGGCCTACCTTAGCATCTTTGCTTCCCGCAGTCCCCAGCAGCCCGTGGGCAGGGCATCGCCTTAACCCTACACACTTTAACGGGTTTCAGAGCACAGGGCTGGGGTCCTTGGTCAGTTACACTCTCCAGAATTGAAGGTCTGTAAAGCATAGTCTCAGGGCTGTCTCCAAGTTGCCTACAAACCAAAATCCCACTAGTATTGGCGAAAAGAGTGGTTTGGATTAAGATGTAGATTTTTTTCCCCTTTTCAAAAAAAATTAATTTATGTATTTGGCTGTGCCAGGTCTTAGCTGTGGCACATGGGATCTTTACTTGTGGCATCTGGTTCCCTGTTGTTGTTCAATTGCTAAGTTGTGTCTAATTCTTTGAGATCCCATGAACTGCAGCACGCCAGGCTTTCCTGTCTTCACTATCTCCTGGAGTTTGCTCAGATTCATGTCCATTGACTCAGTGATGCTATCTAATCAACTCATCCACTGCTGCTGCCTTATCTTGCCCTCAATCTTTCCTAGCATCAGGGTCTTTCCTAATGAGTTGGCTCTTCACATCAAGTGGCCAAATTACTGGAGTTGCAGCTTCAGCATCAGTCCTTCCCATGAATATTCATGGTTGATTTCCCTTAGGACTGACTGGTTTAATATCCTTGCACTCTAGAGTCCCCTATGTTGGGAGCATAGCGTCTTAGCCACTGGACCACCAGGGAGGTCCCTAGATTAAGCTGAAATAGGCAACTGAAGGAAAACAAAACGGGAAAACCAAGAACCAAGCTTTGGGAGAAAGTAAGAAGGAAGAAGGTGAAGGAAAAAGTAAGAAGCTACTAGGGCTTCCCTAGTAGCTCAGGTGGTAAAGAATCTGCCTGCAATGCAGGAGACACGAGTTTGATCTCTGGGTTGGGAAGATCCCCTGGAGAAGGGAATGGCAACCCACTCTAGTACTCTTACCTGGAGAATTCCATGGACAGAGGACCTGCCAGGCTACAGTCCATGGGATTGCAAAGAGTCAGACACAACTGTGTGATTAACTTTCCTTTTCCTTTCCAAGAAGGTGAAAAAGAAATGGCAGGATCAATTTCTTATCTTAACTTTGAGTGTAGCCCACTAACCTGCAAAATTAATCCACAAAAACAGACAAACTGACACTAGCCAGCTATTTTGCTGTAGAAAAGTCCACATTCAGGGACTACTGATTGTTGTGGTTTGGACTTCAGTCTCAAAAGATGAAGAAGATTGGATTTAAGCAGATGGAAGATTTTAGTATATTTTCCCTGAAGAACAACTGACCTGTTGGATATATTGCTTTGGATGGCGCTGGAATAAATTTCTACCAGAATCTTGGCTATCTGCCTGTTTATTTTGAATAATACCAGACTAATAACATACAGGCCAAAGCATCACTCTGAGACAGATCAGTCGAATGAAATGAAACATATGGAAAAAGACCCATGTGCAAATGAAAATGTACTATATGATAAAGTTGGCATTTCTAAATAGTAGGCAAAAGATAATATGATTATATTGTGTTGAAACAATTGGTAGCCAATCTGAAAAAAAATTTTTTGGATACTCATCTAATATGTTGTACCAGAATAAATTAAAGGAGGATTAAAGATTTAAATATTAAAAATAAAATAAAAGTATTGATGGTAGAATTTTAAAATCCTCTCTCAGTGGCAAAGGATTTTCAAACTGTGAAACAAAACCCTGATGCCATGAAAAAAATAGAAATATTAATTTGATAACAAGTAGTTTTTGCATGGGGATAAATCCTTAAAAACAGAAGACAAGCTATAAAAATATCTCTGCAGTTTGTATTTCAAAGGCTCAAATTCCCTAAAGTATAAAGAGATCCTATAAGTCAGTAAGAAAGACCATCAACCCAATGAAAAAGATGGGCAAAGGAAATGAAGAGTTATCTTATGAAAAAAATATATATAAATGGTTCTTCAATATAACATGCAGCTTCACTCATAAGAAAAATACAAGTTAAAATTATGCTAAAAAGTGAAAAAGCAGAATTTCTTGAGATGCTAGATTTTTACCTATCATACTGGCAGAGATGACCAATATGCTGTTGTAACCCTGGTGTCCTGAGAAGCAGGGATCAAGATGGGACTAGACATGCAAGAGATGGATTAGGGGAACTCCAGTGAAGGCAGAAGAGAGCCGTTTAGCCATGAGGCTAACCTGACCCTTGGGAAGGCAAGAGGGAAAGAGGAAGGAGGATGGAATAGGGAGAGTCTTAGGCTTTAGCACTTCTTCGAGAGTTTGGCCAGCTGATGGAGAGCCCTTGAGCTGAAGTCACCTGCAGAACAATCCCACATCTTTCGGGACTGAGTCTTCCTTAGGGTCCTGGCTGCACTGAGCCCCCGACTGGGCAGAGCCTCTGGGAAGCCTGGCCTCCGTGCATGGGCAGTGGGGGATTCCGACCCTTCGGAGATTACATTTTCTGCAGCACAGAGTATGAGTGGTGTGTTTTCAAGGCCATATCATGCATGCTTTGGTAGCAAAGGGAGAGGAAAACAGGCATTCTGCACTGTTGAAGGGACTGTAACTTGGTATCACCTCTCGAGATGGCAATGAGCAACACCTCTCAAAATTTTAAATGTACAAGTGCTTTGAACCAGCCATCCCACTTCTATGAGTTTTTCCTAGAGACCTTTGTATGTTTGAGAGCATTCACACTAGCAAAAGACTGGCAAGAACCTAAAGTGAGCCCTAATGTAGAGGTTTAGGCTCTGATGAACATATACCCTTGGCCCTGCAGACTTCTTGCCCCATGAGAAGGGATCTGGCTGGAGCAGGGCAGTCCTCTAAAGCAGAGCACCCAGGACAGGGTTCTCAGGTGCCCAGGAATGAGAAAACAGCCCAGGGTAAGAGGACAGAAGGTGCCTGGAGAAAGGCAGCTATTTAAGACAGATGGTCAGGGAGACTGAGACATTTTCTATTACTTTAACCTTCTGATTTCTTTATCACGTCATGCTACTGTGTTCAATATTGTCATTGTGTCTGATCATGAATTATTGATGAAGTTCATGGAAAAGCCTAATTTGCTTTGCACTAGGTTTGCAAATGACCTATTTTTGGTTCATCATTATCTCCATTTGCAAATTGCATCTACTTGTTTTGTGAGTTATGATCTGTTTCTAGTATTAAAGTCTTTCTTTAGAAATTTTTAATTTGTATTTTTATTTTAGAAACACTTTATTATGAAATCTTCTTAAACATTATGAATCAAGAGAATATTATAATAAACCCCAGCATAAAGTCACCTATATTAACTGGCATTAAGTCACTTTTGCATCATCTGTGATACATATTTGATAAAGAATTTAAAGCAAATCCCAGATATATTTGCCTTTAACTCTTTCAGTATATATCTTTTTTAAAAAATGACCTAATTTACATAACCAAGATATTATTATTACTTCACGAGAGTACCAATTTTAAAAACATTTTACTTAATGATCTTGTAATACCCAATCCATATTGAGATTTCTCTAATTGGCCCCGGAATGCCTGTTCATAGCCAATTTGTTTGAACTGGGATCAAATGCTGCATACTCTGGATTTGGTTAAGTTTTGTATGAAAGACTTTTATAGGAAAATTTATTGTCACTCCTTTCTCCCTTTGTCAAATATATGAAGATATTTGACCTTTTATGATAATGACTTCATAGACTATGGAGTCAATACATACATATGCAGCTAGAGCCTTTTCAAGGTCAATAGATGCTTGAACTTCGCAGAGCTCTGTGGAGAAAGCATTCAGTTAAACAGCCAGGGTCTCAATAGCCTCACAAGTGTTGCCTTAAATCTATTTTGGGAAACACATCTGTCCACGGCCACCACAATGCATTACTCCCTTCTCAAAAATGTGGGGTTTTTTAATTCAAAAGGGAACAGTCATTTTTAGACCTGTATTTCTTTCACTTGTCTCAGAATTTTGCCAACGTCTTTAGGAAATGCTTTCTAAAATTACAAAGCTGTACCAGCAGGCTACCTGGAAAGCAGAGCAAGTGAGAAGGCAAATTAACCATCCCTGAGCAAATGCTTCATATGGAAACCTGAACTCCTCAAAGATCTCACAGGTTATTCTTTTCCTTCCATCTTAAACACCTTCTGGAGACAACCACCATCCCTACCAGCAAAGATGCGTAGAAGTGTTTAAGGAGGCCCAAAGGTTAGGAATCCTAGTTCAAGGAATGGGCACACATCCTGAATCTTTGTAAAGGAAAAAGAGATTTTTCATTCCCATGGAGAGGGAAATATTGTTTCATTTTGGTGTTCAATTGCTAAGTCGTGTCCGACTTTTTGCGACCCCATGGTCTGCAGCATGCCAGGCTTCCCTGTATTTCACCATCTTCCAGAATTTGCTCAAACTCATATCCATTGAGTCAGTGATGCCATCCAACCGTCTCATTTACAGCTGCCTTTCATTAACTCCAAACACAGTTAGTGTGTGACTTTCCCATGAAATTTTCACTAGTCTGTCTTTTAAATTTTTTAAATTTTTATTTAAGATTTTTTAAAAAATGTGGACCATTTTTAAAAAGTCTTTATTGAATTTGTTACAGTACTGCTTCTGTTTTATGTTCTGGTTTTTTTGGCCCCGAGGCATGTGGAATCATAGCTCCTTGACCAGGGATCAAACCTGAACCCCCTGTATTGAAAGGTGAAGTCTTAGCAAGTGGACCACCAGAGAAATCCCTGTGTTTTTTTCTTTTAATACCGAAAACTTTTAGTAATTTACTGAAGTATCTAATTGTCACAATTCTAATAACAATTACTTTATTGATCTATAGAAACCCTTATTATACATACTATATTTTAGTTTGTATTTCACTCTTTATTACATTTTTGTTCTGATCTGTTTTTCCTTTTCTACTTGTTTCAAAGTACATTATTTATTTATAATACATACTTTAAGTAGTTACTATTACAGTAAATCTTATTTTATTATTTTAAATCACTATCAATACTTTATGTTTTAATATTTACTATGTATTAGGCACAACGCTAAGTGCTTTAAATGGATTATAACACTTAATACTCAGACTGCTACAAAGGGCCTATTATATCTATCTTAATCAACTGAAGTAACAATGGTTCAGAGAATGTAACTAAATTAACCACAATTACATAGCTAACAACTAGTTATCTGTCTTGATAGCAATATAACTAAAAGAATGCTGTTCTTTTTAAACAAATGTGTCTGTGCATGTTTATTACCAAGAGCATGGTCTTTACTGAACATCCCAAGTAGGCAGGGGTTTGTGGGAGCTGGGGGCAGGGGCAAGGTCAATTTGTATTTTTGGTTGTATCAGATCTCGGAATCTGACAGATTAGTAATTACAGGAAAAGCCAATAGGAACCTTTCTTCACTGGGTTATGCAAGAGCATTAAGCTCCAACACTTCATTGTGTGTACTGAGTTAACTTTTCTCCCAGGCATCTAGAATGGGGCTCAGCTCAGTTCAGTTTAGTCCCTCAGTTGTGTCTGACTCTGCGACCCCATGAATCGCAGCACACCAGGCCTCCGTGTCCATCACCAACTCCTGGAGTTCACTCAAACTCATGTCCATCGAGCTGGTGATGCCATCCAGCCATCTCATCCTCAGTCGTCCCCTTCTCCTCCTGCCCCAATCCCTCCCAGTATCACAGTCTTTTCCAATGAGACAACTCTTCGCATGAGGTGGTCAAAGTACTGGAGTTTCAGCTTTAGCATCATTCCTTCTAAAGAAATCCCAGGGCTGATCTCCTTCAGAATGGACTGGTTGGCTCTCCTTGCAGTCCAAGGGACTCTCAAGAGTCTTCTCCAACACCACAGTTCAAAAGCATCAATTCTTTGGTGCTCAGCCTTCTTCACAGTCCAACTCTCACATCCATACATGACCACAGGAAAAACCATAGCCTTGACTAGACAGACCTTAGTCAGCAAAGTAATGTCTCTGCTTTTGAATATGCTATCTAGGTTGGTTATAACTTTCCTTCCAAGGAGTAAACGTCTTTTAATTTCATGGCTGCAATGTTAACCTTGGGAGAAATGACTAAAGTGTCACTGGAATCATTTTCTTAGTTTTGTAGCTCAGAGGAGAAACTTGGGTTGATGCAAGTCTACAAAATAGCAAGTTAGAAGGCTTGAGCAGAGTTGAGGTCAAGTAAGATTCTGAGACTCTCCAGGCCTGCAACTTCACAGAAAAGGAGTTTTAGATGAAAAATCTGTGACCTGGCCAAGGGTTAACATGCTGAAAAATGTTAGGGATTGTGGGGGGCTGGTGTGGACAGCCCTCTTCAAAGCCGGTCCACAAGTTCCACTGATGACATCTTAGCACTTTGGGGACTCCTCTTTTGAAATTGCCATAACTCTTATGAGAGCAAGACAGACTATTTTCACTTTTCACAGTTTATTTTCACTTATATGTTGGTTTTGAACCAACCAATATTACTTAGCGGATTCACCCGTTTTATCTCCAGACTTAACTACAAATAACTTTAGGCTGTTTATGAAAAAAGTGAGAAGAAAAGTCCATGGAATGGGGGAAAAATTTTGCAAATCATATTTGGTAAGAAGTTGCTATCCAAAACATATAACGAACTCATATAACTCAATAGCAAAAAGCCAAATAACTCAATTTAAAAATGGGCCAAGAACCTAAAGAAATATTTCTCCAAAGAAGATATAAGAAAGGCCAACAGGTACATGAAAAGCTGCTCAATGTCACTAGTCATTAAGGAAATGCAAATTAAAACCACAATGGGATATCACTTCACATCTGTTGGAATGGCCATCATCAAAACCAGACAAGAGATAACAAATTCTAGTGTGGATGTGGAAAAAAAGAGAACTCTTGTGCACTGCTGTTAGGACTGTAAACTGATGCAACCATCATGGGAAACAGTATGGACAATCCTCAAAAAATTGAAAATAGGGCTACCATGTGATCCAGCTGGGAATATAACCAAAGGAAACTAAAACACTCACTCAAAAGATACCTGCACCCCTGTGTTCATAGCAGCATTATTTATAATAGCCAAGCAGGCCATGGAAACCACCTAAGTTGTCTCCATTCATCAATGGATGAATGGAGAAATTGTGTGTGTGTGTGTGTGTGTGTGTGTGTGCGCGCGCGCGCGCGTGCGTGTGTATGAAGGAATATTATTTAGTCATCAAAATGAGGAAATCCTTCCATTTGTGATAACATTCATGGACCTTGAAAGCATTATGCTACATGAAATAACTCAGAGAAAAACAAATACTATATGATCTCACTTATATGTGGGATTTAAAAACCTAAACCAAACAACAACAAGAAACTCATAGTAAAAGAGATCAGACTTGTGGTTACCAGAGGCAGGGGGTGAGGTGGAGGGGGGCAGAAATGGAGGAAGGTGGTTAGAACGTCCAGATTTTCACTTATAAGCTGAATCAGTACCAGGAATGCAAAATGATATAGTGTAGTGAACACTGCCAGATGATACACAGAAGGTGGATGTTTGCTGAACCTATTTTGGTAATCATTTCACAATATTTGTAAATCAAACCATCATGCTGTGCGTCTTAAACTTACAGTGATGTATGTCAATTATTTCTCAGCAGAGCTGGAAAAAATTCACACCCATCTTCCTGGCCTTGTTACTGATTGGCGGTTTCAGTCTCACCACCTAATGTCTCAGGGGCCACTTTTTCTAAGACAGTGACTGGATTAAAGGATCTCTAAGATTCCTTCCTGCTGGAAAATCCCAGGATCAGGTAACCAGTGAAGATCTGACAATGCTGAGAATATTCAAAAGAAGGTATCACAGACTCTGAAGGGAAAAGAATTTGAAAATGTCACAATAACCTGTGCGTTTACTTCCATGCTATTTTGCAAAGGACAGAGACCCTACTACTCCATTCATTCGTTATGGACTGGCCACATTCAGACGGGCAGGGCAAGTTTCTTCCATTCTCAACAACAGTAAGGATAAAATAACTGTCTTTAATGGGGTCCTTCAAAGTGCCTGTCACTTCGTAGATTCTAACTCTTTAAGGAGTTCACAGTCCAAGAGGCAAACAATCAAACCAATGGATTACAGCTGCCTTTAACTAACTCCAAGTAAGTTTACTAATTTCCCATGGAATTCTCATTGCCTTTAGTCTGTCTTGATACTAATTTGACTTAAAAAAAAAAGTATCAGTGCTTGTTCACCGACAGGTGCATCATCCAGACTGAACAGCATTACTAATGATGTTACTAATAATGCCCCATCATCACCCATTTTTCTCATCTGTCTCCCACAGTGTTTTATGATGCTTTTATGGGAGCTACATACTGCATTAAACTGTAAATCATAATAGTAACAGACTATTATTTATATTGCCTATTTCATTTTTTTGTGTGCCAGAAAAATATAGGTGAGTCAGGGGAAATCTACTATCCTTCTTATGAAACTCACTCACATGCATGTTTCAATTTGTATGTGCCTTGAAATCCCAAGGCTGCCACTTCCCTTCCTTGACAAGCTTACCTAAATTTTCTCTTTTATTTTTTAACCTATCATACAATGAAGGACAATAATAGTGTGTGTCTCAGAGGGTACTGTGAGAATTAAATAATGAACCTGTGCTTGGGAGGTAGTCAATGTTGAATAAATATTTGCTACCGTGAACCATTGTGATATATAAATATTATTGTGGTAGATGGTTTGGAGCTCTTCTGTAAAGGAAAAAACCCACCTTGTTGTCCATCTACTCACTGAATACGTCTGTACTCCAAGCGGGTAGGGTTTTTCCCCATATTAAGCAGTTTTCCAGTTTTCAGGAGATTCCAACTGGTGCCCTACAGAAGTGTTAGTCACTCAGTCGTGTCCATCTCTTTGTGACCCCATAGTCACACCAGAAGAGCCCACCAGGCTCTTCTGTCCGTGGAATTCTCCAGGCAAGAATACTGGGTTGCATTCCCTTCTCCAGGGGATCTTCCCGACCCAGGGATTGAACTCAGGTCTCCTGCTTTGCCGGGGGATTCTTTACTGTCTGAGCCACCAAGGAAGCCCAATTTAATTCAACTCTGACAGCATCCGCCTGGACGTAGCATCAGATCGCACAGGGTAAGAAGGGTTCAGGCCCTCAAGACTGCTCTCCCTTCCCACTTCAGACATCAATAGCAAGTCCAGGTCATCTTATACATTCCCATGACTCTCTACTTGTTCAGTAATTTGCTAGAGCAGCTCACAGAACTCATGAAAAAAGCTTACTTACCAGATCACTGGTTGATCATAAAAAGATGCAACTCCAGAACAGCCAGATGAAAGAGACACAAGGGCAAGGTGTGTGGGAAGTAGGATGGAAGTTCCATGTTCTCCACAGCAAGCAACCCTCCCAGCACCTCCACATGCTCACCAATCTAGAAGATTCCCAACCACCATCATTTTTTTTTTTTTTTAATGGAGGCTTCCTTGTATATAACTCATTTGAAAAGAACTTGATGCTGGGAAGGTGGGAGGAGAAGGGGGTGACAGAGGATGAGATGGTTGGATGGCATCACCGACTGAATGGACATGAGTTTGAGTAAACTGTGGGAGTTGGTGATGGACAGAGAGGCCTGGGCGTGCTGCAGTCCATGGGGTCGCAAAGAGTCGGACATGATTGAGCGACTGAACTGAACTGAACTGAACTGAACTGAACTCTTTGTATATAGATGGTTGATTCAATCACTGACCATTGGTGTTTGATTCAACCTCCCTGCCTCTGAGATGGAGGTAGAGAGGGTGGGTGAGCTTTTAATTTCCAGCCTTGCAATCACATGATTGGTTTCCCTGGCAACCAGCCCTCATCCTGTGGTTATCTTTCCAAAAATCACCTTGTTTCTCCTTTAGTGCTCTGGAGCTATTTCAGGAATGAAGGATTAAAACCAAATATTATAATGAAAGATGCTCCTATGTTCTAATCACTTAGTTAATTACAAGAATTATAGGAGTTGTGAGCCAGGATCCATGATGAACCCCAAAATATATATTTCCTTAAAAAAAACATTTTGCATCTTTGATAGAAAATGACAACACAAAAGGTGCACTAGAATGGCCACACTTTTATTTTGATGGCAGTAATTTCTTCCAATCCGTTTCTCTTGGGAAGCAATTTGTCACCAGGTATAAATACATTCCTATCTGGTTCTCAGCTTTCTGGAAATCTTTCCTGGCTTTAATAATCCAAAATGCAGAAGGTGCATGAATGGAGATATTTCTTGGTCCAGTGGAAATTGAGAAATGATATGCATAATTTCTGAGCAAAATTTTGAACCATTGTGTGGTCTGCCATCTTTTTCTTTCCTTCGGCCACAAAACTGACATTGTCCCAGGTGGAGGCTGTTTCATTGGCCTGGGACTTGAAAATGACAGGAGCAGAGCCACAGCCGAGCTTTGGGGGACAAGTTACCTGAGTTGGGCATAAAGGCTCGTTTACATAAACCACTGTGATTCAAAGGTTGTAGGGTTACCACGGCATGACTTAGCCTAGGCTGACAGACACTGTTATTAAAGTAGATTTATGGAAAGCCTCTTATTTAAGTATTTGCCTATGCCATCATTACTCTTTAATCCTCGGTAGACTTAAGCCATTAGCAGTTTTGATAATAGCCTGACAGCCCCCTTCTGGCTGAAATAGCTTGAAATCAGATGATTCCAGAGTCCTTGGGATGTTTGTGATCAGGTGTCTGTCAGGTTCTTCGGATCCCAGGGCATTTCTGGTTTCTAAAGTAAAGCCCTACTAACAAGCTCTTCCTAACAAAGAGCATATGTGTAAAGTACGTAGACTGGGATGTGGATGTGTCTAGAGGACGCAGTAGCTGTATTCATTGGTTATGTTGGACTTTGGGGATTGTAGAGATGCTTGAAAAGAAATCAGCGAAGCTCCCCAAAGCCTGTGCATAGGTCGGACCCACAACCAGGATCTTCTCAGTCTAGACCAGCTCTCTGATGAACCTTTAATTCTGTACGCCAGTCTCACGACTACAGAAATCCCAGTGGTTATCCATCTAAGGAGCTGCCTTGCTGTTTCCTTAGACCGACTCCAGAGTGTGACACTGTCTGTCTGGTCCCAGAACTCCCCTTGCTGCCACTACAGCCATTTTTCTATCAGCCTTTTTTTTTTTTTTTTTTTTTTTTTGCTGCTTACTTCAATTAAACAAAGATGAGAATAAACCACAGCAAAACCCAACAAAACCTTATGCAATAGAAGAGTCCAGATTCTTTTGAATAAGCCCATCCAGTTAAAATCCCTGGTCTACAGCCTCCGACACCTTCTTAGACGGATAACCACTGGTTTTTCCGCCTGCCAAATGCCTGAGGTTGGGGTTCCCATAAGCGCCCCTCACACCCTTTGAGAACTTTTAAGGGCCCTGGGAACAGCCCCCACCTCATCCCTTCATAGCAAACTGGCCTGAAGAGCCAATTGTGGCAGGACAACAGGCTCCTTTGTGGCCTTGAGTGGGCAGTGTGCACGTTTGAGGTGTTGCCACTTGAACATGTCAGAGCTGGAATCGGAACCTCGGCTGCATGACCCCAGGGAGGATGCCTTCACTGCCTGCCCTGTGCTGCCTTTCATTCATCATGTTTATCATCTTTCCTCCACATACTCCCCTTCTCTGGACGCAGGTCAATGCCAACAATATTTTGCGTCACTTGTCAACATTCTCCAAGCGGACAAAATTCCATTGCTACTGTTCCATGAGCATCTTCAGTCTTCTCAGGCCCGTTACACTTTTTCCCAGGTTAATTCTATTCTCTGTGTAGATTTTAGGAGTGGGAATAGAGCTCAGCTTAACAGAGCCTAGAAGAAGAACCTAGAAGGGTTTTAGAAACCTGGAAACCCAAACAGTTCTCACTTCCCTAAATGTCCTGCACAACAGCTTCTTTTGCGGTTGTGGGCCTCCCTGTGATTGTGAATAGTCTCTCCATAGCCCTCAGGTTGACTACAGGGAGGTGCCAGCTTCCACTTACAATGCTGGGGTGAAATTGACACAGATATGAACTCCTTTTATCCTCATAACAACCCTATGTAGTAGGGACTTTTCCCATCATCAATTACCATCATCCAAATTTTTTCTCCAGGAATGCATCTAATCTTTAAAAGTAAACATTGGGTATTATGGGCTTCCCTGGTGGCACTGTGGTAAAGAATCCACAGTGGAGAAGGAGATGGAGAAGGAAATGGCAACTCATTCAGTAACCTTGCCCAGTAAATGCCTGGAGAAGGAAATGGCAACCCATTCCAGTAACCTTGCCCAGAAAATGCCGTGGAAAGAGGAGCTTGGCAGGCCACAGTCCATGGGAACGCAAAAGAGCTGGATACAGCTAAGAGACTAAACAACCACAACATCATCCCAACAGGGAAACTGAGGCCCAGAATAGTTAATGCAGATTTTCTTGCTCAGAAAAGGAAGCTTCAGGATTCAAACCAGACAATTTGATTCCAAGAGTCGTACTCTCAGTCACAACTCTCTGAATCCCAAGCCTAGATTTCCAGGGGGGAAGAAACTGATAGATTCAGCTTGTGGCAGGAATTTTACCAGGAATGTGGGGTTATACAGGACAAATATGGTAGCTGAGGTCCAGAAGTCAAGGGGTGATGGAGGGAGATGAAACAGCTGTTCTCAGAAAAAGTAAACGTTGTATGCCGGGCATTTACTCAAACAGGTGTTTAGTACATCTTTCGGGAGAGGAGTTCACAGTTCTTACTTACTCATGAACCAGTTGAAAATTTGTTGTGGGGAGTTCAAAATTTGTTCCAGGCTACATGTGAGACAAGATTCAAATAGTTTGTCTCATTCCTAAGCCTTATCTTTCTTTCTTTCTTTCTTTTTTTTCTTGCCGCATGGAGTGGCATGTGGGATCACACCCATGCCCCCTGCTTTGGGACTGAGGAGTCTTAACCACTGGACCACCAGGGATGTCCCTTCACTTTGTTACAATCTAGTTTCAGAGAAGGATGCCCACTACATGTGAGAGAATGCAATATGTGGCAAACTGTGTTTTCCAAAAAGGGCTACAACAAACGTCTCCCACATCACATGATCTTGAAAGATTAACTCTGACGTTTCCCCCACTGAGATAAGGGGACTGTAATTCTCACCTGGGGTTGAGGAGGGCTTGTGAGACCACAGGAGTGGCACTACAGAACTTCTAAGGTAAGGTCATAAAAGCTGGAAGAGCTTACACTGCGACTCTTAAAACGCTCACACTTAGACCTAGCCACCATGCTGTGAAGAAGTTTAAGTCACCCATGCAGAAAGACCGTACGGAGAAAGCGTGAAAGTGTCTAGAGGAAGAGGAATGCCTGTCCTGCTCCAGCTCCCACGCTCCAGCCCCAGCTACCACCTGACTGCCATCTCTGCAATCTCATGATTGAACCAGATGAGCCCTTCTCAAATGGTTTTAAGCGGCTAATCTGCTGAGAGGATGTGTTATATAACCACAGTAACTAGAACAGCATATTCTTTTTTTTAAAAATAATTTTGTTTTTATTTAGCTGGCTGTGCCAGCTCTTCATTGTGGCATGTGGGGTCTTTAGTCGTAGCCTGCAAACGCTTAGTTTTGGCATGTGGGCTCTAATTCCCTGACCCTAGGATGGAACCTGGGCCTTCTGCGTTGGAAGCATGGAATCTTAGCCATTGGACCACCAGGGAAGTCCCTAGTACAGCATATTCTGAAGAACAGAGGTCTTCAGAAGAGCATGAGAGCCATTTTCAAGTGTCTGAAGGGCTGTTGGTGTAGAGGGGGAGTTTAATGTGGAGGGGGGAAGCGCCAGGAGGCAGTGCATATCAACAGTTGCAATTTACAAGGAAGCAAATTTGAGTCTTCGTGGTGGTTTAGTTGCTAAGTTGAGTCTGACTCATGCAACCCCATGCACTGTAGCTTGCCAGTGCTCCTCTGTCCATGAGATTCTCCAGGCAAGAATACTGCAGTGCATTACCATTTCCTTCTCCAGAGGATCTTCCTGACCCAGGGATCGAACCCCAGTCTCCTGCGTTGCAGGCAGATTCCTTACCAACTGAGCTAGGAGGGAAGCCCTTGTACGGAGCCCTTCTCTACACTCAAGCAGAAGGATGATCACTTGGGAGGAGGGCTGTAGAAGGGTTGTAGGGACAGCTAAGTCATGTCCAACTCTTTTCTGACCCCATGGGCTACAGGAGGGGTCACTAGGCTCCACTGTCCACGGGATTTTCCAGGCAAGAATACTGGAGTGGGTTGCCATTTCCTTCTCCAGGGGATCTTCCCAACCTAGGGATCGAACCTGCATTGCAGGTGGACACCTTGTGGATGGAGTCACCAGGGAAGCCCAATCTCACATGAGTTAGGGTTAAAACTGTTTTGAAGAAGAAACATTTGGTAAACTCTTCTCAGAGGTGAGGGACTTTCAAGTTGGAGAGGGTTGGAAAAGGTGGAAAAACAGAAGGACTACTTGGCAAAACAAACAAATGAAACCCCAACCAATCAACCAACCAAAAAAAAAAAAAAGAAAAAAAGAAACTATTTAACCAGCAATAGCAAATTAGCCATGCCCCTCTCACCTTAAGACCTCTTATCTATTTATGGTGTGTTATGGGCCAGCATGGGCTTCCCTGGTGGCTCAGAGGATAAAGAATCTGCCACCAATGCAAGAGACCCAAGTTCAGTTGCTGGGTTGGCAAGATCCCCTAGAGGAAGGCATGGCAACCCACTCCAGTATTCTTGCCTGGGGAATCCCATGGATAGTGGAGCCTGATGGGTGGGCTACAGTCCATAGGTACACAAAGAGACATGACTGAGGGACACACACACTCACAAGTGCACCAGCATCCTCCCAGACCCTCAGCTCTCACATCCCAGTGCTGCTGAGTTATTTCACTATCTCCACAGTAAGTCCCACTTCCTGCATCTTTACCACCGCTGGCTTTGCTCTAGCCATCATCACCTCTTATCTTGATGACGACAGTCTTAGAGTCGGTCCCCGGGCCCAAACCCAAGGTCTCCATTCAGTTTCCCCTTGCCTTTAGAATAAAGTTGACATTTCGTAGGTATTCCAGGCTTTCATGATATGACAGAGGATAGGGAGTCGGGTGGGGAGAGAGTCAAGCTCCTACGTGGCACCTGTTGGAGACAGAACTGGACATCTCAGGGCATCTGCCAACAGTCTGGGTCCCACCTGACTCGGTGCTATTTTTCCCGCCACAGAGTGTGCGTCCGCAGTACTGGATGCACGATTCTATTCACGTTTTTGTGTGTCCTCCACAGCACTTTGCACACAGTTGGCCCCCAAGACAACTTCGAATGACCTTATGAAAGACTGAATTTCTACATTTAAGCGAGCTGGAAAGATTTCCCCTGATCTCAACTCGGGATTATAGACTCTGTGTACGCTTCCACAGGCCCAGCACCTAGAAGTGCACGCCCAAGAAGCACTTGTTGAACCGCACAGAATAAATCAGATCCCCCCTCTAGTCCCGCCCTGGCAGCGAGGTCGGTCTTTGGCAAGCGCGACCAAAATCCATGGCGCTTAAATTCTATGTAACAGTTAATGACCCTCCCAGCCCACACTGGACATTTCTCCCGACGGAGAAGCGCAAGGGCCGGGAAGGAAGCGAGAGTAATCTTTGCAAACACGCTCATTTGGTGGCGGAGGCACGGATTGACTTCCAGCCTCGGTTCACTATCGGAAAACGCCGCTGCGCGCTGGGCGCGGTGCGGTGAGGGGCGGGAGGAGGGGGCGGCCGGCTGGTGGAGGCGCGTTTCACCCGGTGGGTAAGGCCTGCCCACCCGGCACGCCCAGGGGCTCCCGGGGGCTGCGGTGACAGCGGCCCCAGAAGGTGACTCGAGTTCAAGGCGGTGCCCGTAGGGTCCCCGCCGGCGCCGGGGCCGCCGGGGACAGGCTGGGCCCCGGGGGAAAAGCGAGCGCCCCGCTGCGGATCGCTGCGCCCCTCTCCCCCGCCCAGCCCGGCGCGCCGCCCGCCGGGCCCCGCTCCCTCCCCGGGTGCCGGCCGGCCGGGCCTCCGGGCGCCGCGAGGCGGGGAAGATGGCGGCGCGGCCCGACCCGGGGCGGCCGCGAGGGGCGGCGGCGCTGTGCGCTCGGCTGGGCCGGCGCGGCTAGAGCGGCGCCTGGGCCCGGGCGGCGCGGC